>JAKMXA010000450.1:0-37230 GCA_025328625.1 Colletotrichum sp. SAR11_240
GAATTTTATTATAATAACCAACAAAACGAAAAGTTTCCCCCTTTTGCAATATTATCTAATATTACTACCCCTAATAATATTACTTCGATTATATACTCTTTTACAAGAGCAGTAAAACGTATTAGTAAGAGTGTTATTTATAACGTTATGAGAATATCGTTTATAATACAGCTGGAGCTTAATAATAGCTTAAACCTATATTTAAGGGTGTAAACTTAATAGTATAACTCTTTACTACTGTAGCTAAAAGGGTTCTTATAGCTATAGTGTAAGAACTTAACTACTGCTTCAAATAAGGCCTTAAGCCTGTTCCTCATATCCTCTTATATACGTAACAACCTTATATAATATCCTTCCCTCTCTTTAAATATATATATAAGCTAAGTAAAACTAAGCTAGATAACCTAATCTATAAGACTAACGTTAAGGATATTAAGGGCTCTAGCTATAACCTACTTACTTATACTAATAAGATAACCCTTCTTAAATTTATTTAGCTATACTTACTTAAAGTTATAACTAATAAAGATAATCTATAGTAGTTATATAGCTTTAAGATTAATATAGATATAATTAAAGCTACTAATAATAATCCTAACGCCTATAAATACCTTATAAGCTTCCTTAAAATAGCTAAAGCAGCCTAAGTAGTTAGTAAGTTAGGAAGGGTAAATATAGCGAGAGTATAGCTAATAGCAGCAGGGCTCTTTGTTAAGACTGTGTAGCAGGGTGGAAGATATTATCTGAATAGTGTAATAGTATAGAGGCTTTAGGGCCCCTACGCCTAGTAGAGCTTATAGCATAGACGTCTAAATAGCAGAGGAGACTTAGAAGATAGGTGTAGATTAAATATAGCGTGAGAGATGGAGGAGACTGATGGAGATAGAGGCAGCTAGAGGAAGACAGTTGAGGCTTGTTATAATAGTTGAAGTCCTAAAGGAAAGATATCTAAGTCTGAAAGTTATATAACCTAAAGGTTATTAGCAGAGAGTGAGGGGACTAGTCTAGCTTTTGCAGTTAATACTAGTTAAATTTCATAATATAAGGCTAGCGGCCTTATTTAACTATTATTAGTATTTACTATTACTACTTTTTACTTATACTATCTCTATTATCTTACTTATAACTTATTTCTAACTCTATATCTTTTATAAACTAAAGTATAAACCTTAATATTAAGAAGAAGTAAAAAAGACCTAATAGCTTTATAAAAGATAAGTTTAATATTAAGAAGAATAAGAAGGCTACTAGAGCTATTAGTTTATAGAAAGTAAAAAATATAAAAGTAGTTATAGCTACTTATAATCCTTTAGTTTATATACTTAGTAAGCTAATCTATATTGTTAAGACCTTTATATACTACTAAACTAATAATATTACTATTAAATACACTCTTAGTAGCTTTTATAAGTTATAGTAATATATAATTAATATAAATATAAAAATAATTTCCTTTATAGCTTAAAATAAGATATAAAAATGTTTAACTAACTAAAAGCCTCTATTAAAATATATTAAAAAAACTTATATCTCTATATATTATAGGTAAGTATTATACTATATTATAGGTAAGTATTATACTATATTATAAGTAATATTAATATTAGTATATATATAAACGTACTTATAAAATCTACTTATAAAGATTTAAAGTTATATATTACTAATAGTACTTTAAGCTTTCTCTATATATTTAAAACTATCTATAAAATATTTTAGAATAAAGAGAATAAATATATTACTTATATTAAAAATATAAGGAAGTATTCTCACTATAAATATCTCTAGTAAGAATAACTTATTAATATTACTAAAAAAGTTAAGTTTAAAACTTTTAATCTTATAGCTTATTAGTAATATATTACCCTTATAGCTAAGCTTATTATAATTAAGCCTAACTTATTAGATCTTAAGCTTTACTAATACTACTTTACTAATTAATTTAAACTACTTTATACCTATATACTACTTAAGATTAAAAAGGTTAGTAACAGCCTTATAATAAAATATATATATCTATATTAGTAACTTTAGTAGCTACTTAATTATAATAATACCCTCCTTTAAATTTAAAACCCTTATATAGTTAAAATACTATATAATAAGCTTTAAAGCTCTATAATACTATTTAGTAGTATATTAATATTATCTTTAGCTTTAAGTTAGCGTCTAAAACTAAAAGCTCTAGAGAAAATAGCTAAACTAATACTTAGACTAAGAAAGCTTACTATTAACTATAACTACTTAGTGTTTAAGTACTCCTCTAATAATCAGCTTTTATAAAATTAAGCTTTAATATTAATAGCACTAACTATATTAATAGAGCCTCTAATAGCTAAGAAGATATGCTATTATAATTATATAAGGAGTAAAAGATTAGAAGTACTATTATTAATACCTCTAAGAAAGTTTTAAAAATATATAAGAAACTAAAATAAAATATATTACTATAGAGCTAAAATATATATATAAAGTAGTATAGTTAATAAATATAGTAACCTTAATAGCTTTTTTATTAAAAAGCTAAAAACTAAGCTTTTTAAGAGCTATTAATTACTATAGCAAAAATTAACTTATAAAACGTTATATAACTTTAAACTAATTAATCTAATTAGTTTAAAACGTAGAATATAGCTTAAGTAGCTAAAGGATATAGCCTATATAGCAAAATTAAAAAGGAATAATATATATTTTCTGTAATATTTACTTAAATAATATATTTATTTTCTCTAAATATTAAGAAGTGTATATTTAATAAGTATTTTAGTTACTAAATTTAATAGAAGATACTTAGCCTTATATTAACTAAAGTATATAATTTTATAAAGCTTCTTTTTATTTATAAAAAATGTTTTAATAGTTCCTAGCTTTATAAAAGTTATTATATAATAGCTAATCCTAATAAGTTAGGCTGCTAGCCTTATATTGTGAAATTTAACTAGTATTAACTGCAAAAGCTAGACTGGTCCCCTCACCCTCTGCTAACAACCTTTAGGTTATATAACTATAGACTTAGACATCTTCTTCGCCTCTATACTCCTCTGTTAGTTAGTCCTTTAGGACTTTAACTATTATAATAAGCCTTAACTGTCTTCCTCTAGCTACCTCTATCTCTATTAGTCTCCTCTATCTCTCGCTCCTCTAAGCTGCACCTGCTCTTTACGCTATATTCAATCTGCGCCTGTCTTTTATTAAAGTCTCCTCTGCTATTTAGATATCTGCATTATAAGCTCTACTAGGCGTGGGGGCCCTAAGGCTTCTATGCTATTACGCTATTTAGATAACGTCTTCTGCCCTATTATGTAGTCTTAACAAGGAGCTCTACTACTATTAGCTATACTCTTACTATTAGATTTACCCTTCCTAACTTACTAACTGCTTAGGCTACTTTAGCTATCTTAAGGAAGCTTATAAGGTATTTATAGGTATTAGGATTATTATTAGTAGCTTTAACTATATTTATATTAATCTTAAAGCTATATAACTACTATAGATTATCTTTATTAGTTATAGCTTTAAGTAAGTATAGCTAGGTGAATTTAAGAAGGGTTATCTTATTAGTATAAGTAAGTAGGCTATAGCTAGAGCTTTTAATATCCTTAATATTAGTCTTATAGATTAGGTCGTCTAACTTAGTTTTGCTTAGCTTATATATATATTTAAAGAGGGGGAAGGATATTATATAAGGTTATTATACGTATAGGAGGATGTGAAGAATAGGCTTAAAGCTTCATTTAAACAGTTAAGTTTTTATATTATAGCTATAAGAACCCTTTTAGCTATAGTAGCGAAGAGTTATACTATTAAGTTTACACCCTTAAGTGTAGGTTTAAGCTATTACTAAGCTTTAGCTACTATGAGTGCTATTAGCGTTCTGCGTTATAGATAACGCCTTTGCAACGTTATAAATAACGTTCTTGCGAATAATAGCGTTATAAATAACGCTCTTACTAATATATTTTGCTGCTCTACTACTTACTTACCTACCCTCTTCTATATAGCTAGGGATAAGTTAAGCTGAGCGTTAACAACTAGTTATACTGAGATTTATTTATTTACTTTATTAAGATTAGGTATAGGTTAAAGTGCTACTATTAGGTTTTAGTATTATGAAAAAAAAGTATAGAGTAAACTGTGATACCTACTTATATAGGTTAACCAGACTGCTAACATCCTAATAAGTTATTATAATATTAAATATCTTAAGGATATTATAATTTATAGTATTAGTTAACTTTAAGATACTTTTATATTATTAAGCTTTCAAATAAACTATTAAAACATATTAAGTTTATAGTTATAATATAGCCCTCCTATAAAAAAAACTATAGCAAAATTCACCTTATATATAAGTATAATTCTAAAAACACTATATATATATTTTAACTTATACTTTCTACTAATTAAGGAAAATAGTATAGAAACCTTATATACTTATATACTATATAAAGTTAAAAATATACTTTAGCTAAATAGACTAATAGAATAATAATAGCAGTAGCTATATAGTATAAAGCTAGTACTACTATATATAATAAGCCTAGTTATATTAAGGTTAAAGAGGTTACTAAAGCTCTTATAACTTAGTAATACTACTAAATAGATATAACTCTCTAAATAAAGAGGCTATTATATAAGGTTTTTATAGCTAGAAGTATAAAAGGCTTTACTATATATAAAGCTTTATATTTTTCCCTCTTCCTCTTCTTTACTTTTAAACCTATATTAATAACCTATCCTTATAATTTATAAGAAACCTTTATAATATTAATACTTTAATAAAAACCTCTCTTTCTTTATATAGCTTAATATATATAAAGAGTATATAATTAGAATAATACTTAAGAGAGCTCTTATTAGTACCTCTATATAGAGCTTTAAGATATATACTTTAATAAATAATAAGTATATAAACTTAGTAATAGATATAGCTAAAGTCTTTAAATACTTTATAGAGTAGCCTTTTTTTTTAAATAGACCCTCTATAATACTAAAGTAAAGGTAACTTTATTAGTAAGTATACTTTATACTAAATAGAGAGAGTATTACTAATAATAGTATAACTACTATAAAGGTATTAGCTAGTCTAATTAAATAAAAATAATAGTAGATAGCGAAATAGTAATAGAGATAGTATTTAATAGTAATATAAGTAATATATAAGAGAGAGGATAGCTTAATAGTTTAGTAGTTTATAGCAATTAAATAATTAAGTAATTATAAACTATATTATTACTAAAGTAAAGTTAAAGATTATAAAGGTATTTAGTAGTATATATATAAGTATAGCTAAAGTTAGGAGAGGTATATAGTTAGAGATTTAAGAGGTTATTAAGGATTATATAACTAAAGACTATATATACTATTAGAAGGTATAAAGCTAAGAGGTCTATTGCTCTAAGTAAATTAATATAATAAAAAAGTATTAATATACTAAAGAACGTATTAATAAGGGGAATTATAATTATAAGATACTAGTAGATATTATATATACTGTATAAGCTAATAATCTATAGTATTATTATTAATAGATTATAAAAGTAGGATTATTAAAGTATAAATTAATAGCAAAATATCTTTAATAAAAAGAATATATATTATAGAATAGCTATTTAAAGTAAGTAAATATATAGGTAAAGAAATATACTTTAATTTTTTAATTAGATAATAAATAAACCTAATAAGGAAGGTTAACCTTCTCCTTATAAAAAGGAGTAAAATAGCTTAGATTTAGTTAATCTTTACCCTAAACTAAAGATAATTTCTTAATAAGAGCTTAATTATTATAAGGTATTAAGATTAGTAATACTTAAACTTTTATTAAGGTTTTATTAGCTACTTAAAGAAGAGAGGTATACTCCTAACTACTATTTAGCTATAGAAAGGTAAGTTAATATTTGGTCTTTATTTAATATAGACCTTAACTATATTATCCTCTTAATTCTAACTACCCTTTAGTAATAAGAATTAAATATTTAAAGTTTTATAATAATAGCTTTATTTTTAGAAGTATAACCTTAAGAGGTCTAATATTAAGCTATATTATATAGTAATTATTAGCAGTATAAACGTTTCTGAATATATATTCTATTTAAACTTAATACTATCTAGAAATCCTTCTTAAGTATATATATAATCAATTATACTATAAATAATTTACTTTTAGTATTATAGATAGATAATCTACTTAATTAATATTTATAAAAACTTTATTTTTTAAAATCTACTTCTATTATATTAAGAGTAGTATATAGGGTTAAGATTTAGTTAAGTTAAGTTAAGTTCATAGGCTAACTAGGACTAAGTTAGTTAGGTTACTCTATTAATTAAGACTAGGCTAGTTAAGTTAAGTTAGCTGAATTAGATAACTTAAGTCTAATTAGACTAATTAAGTAATAAGTCTAACTAAATACTAAGTAACTAGTTTCTTAAGCTTAATAGTATATAACTTATATTTCTATATTAAAATACATCTAAAAATTAAATATATAAAAGTAAACTACTCTTATTATTCTAAGTATAATTACTTTAAAAATCTAAGATTTATAATTCTTTATAGCTTTAATAACTAGATAATATAACTTAAATAGTAAAACATAAACTTAATAATACAAAATTTAATTAAGATATTTAAAAAGGCTAGTAAAGTTATTATATTAAAATCTAAAAACTTAAATTTTAAATAATACTTCTTATACTTAATAAAGCTTATAATATAAGGATCTTAATTATAGAAAAGTATATAGATATATATATAAATATATTTTAAGAAACCTTTAACCCTACTTAGTAAGAGTTTTAATAATAAGGGAAAAAGTAGTAAAAGCACTTTAATTAATACTTAGTTTAATAGCTTTATAATATATATACCTAAAAGCTTAAAACAAGTACTTCTATTAACTTCAACTTATATAATATAGCTATTAGTCTTACTAATAATAGTTTTATTACTAATAAAGCTAATAGCTTTATTATATAACTTATATTATAAGCTGCTAGGTTTATATTATGAAATCTAACTAGTGTTAACTATAAAAGCTAGACTAGTCTTATTGCTCTCTACTAATAACCTTTAAGTTATATAACTATAAGTAGTTTAAACTTAGATATTATTTTTACTTCTATACTCTTTTAACTTTAAATATTATAATAAGCTTTAATTATTTTCTTCTAGCTATATCTATCTTTATTAGTCTCTTCTATCTTTTATAATATATTAAATCTATATCTATCTTTCTCTCTTCTATTATTTAGATATCTATACTATAAGCTCTACTAAGTATAAAAGCTATTAATACCTCTATATTATTATACTATTATAATATCTTCTCCTCTACTATATAATCCTAACCCCTACTACTATTAGCTATACTCTTAATATTAAATTTACTTTTCTTAACTTACTAATTATATAAGCTATTCTAGCTATCTTAAGTTTATAGTTATAATATAGCCCCCCTATAAAAAGACTATAGCAAAATTCACCCTATATATAGGTATAATTCTAAAAACACTATATAGGCACTTTAACTTATACCTTCTACTAATTAAGGAAAATAGTATAGAAACCCTATATATTCCTACTAATAGGTAAACCCTCTAAATATCACTATATAAAGTTAAATATATACTCTAGCTAAATAAATTAGTAGAATAGTAATAGCGCTAGCTATATAGTATAAAGCTAGTAGCACTATATATAGTAGGGCTAATTATATTAAAGCTAAAGGGGTTATTAAGGCTCTTATAGCTTAGTAACACTACTAAATAGAAATAACTCCTTAACTAAAGAGGTTATTATAAGAGGTTCTTATAGCTAGAAGTATAAAAAGCTCTACTACTATATAAAGCTTTATATCTATCCTTTTTCCTCTTTTTCACTTTATAACTTTTAAAAAACCTTTATAATATTAGTACCTAACTTTATATATAGATACCTTAAGCCTAATATATCTATTAATATAAATAATATATAAAAGCTTACTATTAAGTTTAATATTAATTTAATTAATAAAAACCTCTCTTTCTTTATATAGCTTAATATATATAAAAAGTATATAATTAGGATAATACTTAAAAGAGCTCTTATTAATACCTCTATAGGGAACCTTAAGACGTATAACTTAATTAATAGTAAATATATAAACTTAGCTATAGAAGTAGATAAAGTACTTATATATTTTATAGAGTAGCCCTTCTTTAAATAAGCCCTCTATAATACTAAAGTAGAGGTAACCTTCTAAAGCTTATTAGTAAGTACCCTTTATACTAACTAATAGAGAGAGTATTACTAATAATTATATAACTACTATTAAGCTTATTAGCTTAGTATATTACTTTATTTATAGATAATATAAAGCATACTAAAGGTGTTAGCTAGTTTAATTAAATAAGAAGACTAATAATAGATAGTAAAGTAGTAATAGAGATAGTATTAGTAGTATAAGTAATATATAAGAGAGAGGATAAGTTAATAGTTTAGTAGTTAGTAATTAAGTAATTAAGTACTTATAAACTATATTATTACTAAAATGAAGTTAAAAATAGTGAAGTTATATATATATATAAGTATAGCTAAAGTTAAGAGAGATAGTTAGAGACTTAAGAGGTTATTAAGGATTATATAACTAAAAGCTATATATATTATTAGGAAGTATAAAGTTAGGAGGTCTATTGCTCTAAGTAAGTAAAAATTATAGTGAACAGCTAGAGGCTATTCTAGCTGTCTTAAAGAAGCTTATAAAGTAATTATAAATATTAAAAATTATTAATAATAGCTTTAACTATCTCCTTATTAACTTTAAAGCTATATAACTTTATTATATTACTTTTATTAGGGGCTGCTGGCCTTATATTATAAAATTTAACTAGTATTAACTGCAAAAGCTAGACTGGTCCCCTCACCCTCTGCTAACGACCTTTAGGTTATATAACTATAGACTTAGATATCTTCTTCACCTCTACGCTCCTCTAACTTCAACTATTATAATAAGCTAAGTTAACTATCTTCCTCTAGCTACCTCTATCTCTACGCTATATTTGATCTGCGCCTATCTTCTATTATCTCCTCTACTGTTTAGATGTCTGCGCCTAGATAACATCTTCCGCCCTGCTGCGTAGTCTTAACGTAGGAAGAGCCCTGCTGCTATTAGCTATACTCTTACTATTAGATTCACCCTTTCTAACTTACTAACTACTTAGGCTACTTTAGCTATCTTAAGGAAGCTTATAAAGTATTTATAAGCGTTAGGATTATTATTAGTAGCTTTAACTATATCTATATTAATTTTAAAGCTATATAACTACTATAGATTATCTTTATTAGTTATAGCTTTAAGTAGGTATAGCTAGGTGAATTTAAAAAGGGTTATCTTATTAGTATAAGTAAGTAGGCTATAACTAAAGCTCTTAATATCCTTAACGTTAGTCTTATAGATTAGGTTGTTTAGTTTAGCTTTACTCAGCTTATGTATATATTTAAAGAGGGGGAAGGATATTATAGTTGTTACGTATATAGGAGGATATAAGGAACAGGCTTAAAGCCTTATTTAAACAGTTAAGTTCTTATACTATAGCTATAAGAACCTTTTTAACTATATAAAGAGTTACACTATTAAGTTTACACCCTTAAGTATAGGTTTAAGCTATCGCTAAGCTCTAGTTATATTATAAATAACACCTTCGTAATATTATAAATAACGTTCTTATAACGTCGCAAATAACACTCTTACTAGTATATTTTACCGCTCTACTACCTACCTACCTACCCTCTTCTATATAGCTAGGGATAAGTTAAGCTAAGTATTAATAACTAATTATACTAAGATTTATTTATTTACTTTATTAAGATCAGGCATAGGTTAAAATACTGCTATTAGGTTTTAATACTATGAAAAAAAGTATAGAGTGAACTGTAATACCTACTTATATAGGTTAACTAAACTACTAATATTACTTTTATTAGCTATTTAAAGTAAGTACTTCTAAATATATTTAAAGATAATTCTTTTATTAATATAGAGAAAGTTACTTTATTTAAAGCTTTTAATTTAATTAATCTTAGTTTTATAAACTAAGTTATTTAATAAAGCTCTACTTAATCTATATAGAGTTATAAAAAGTAAGAAAAATAAGAAAGTTATTATATAAAGTAACTATATATATAGAAGGATATAAAGTATAAGTTTAAAACTTTATTTAAATAGTTAAGTTTTTATATTATAGCTATAAGAACTATTTTAGCTATAGGAGTAAAAAGTTATATTATTAAGTTTATACTTTTAAATATAAGTTTAAGCTATTATTAAGCTCCTATTATATTATAAATAACGCTCTTTTAATATTATAAGTAATACTCTTATTAGTATATTTTATTACTCTATTACCTACTTATATACCTTTTTCTATATAATTAGAGAAATATTAAGCTAGGTATTAATAACTAGTTATACTAAGATTTATTTATTTATTTTATTAAGATAAAGTATAAGTTAAAGTGCTACTATTAAGTTTAAAGTATTTAGAAAAAAAGTATTAAGTAAACTGTAATATTTATTTATATAGGTTAACTAAACTACTAATGTAACTTATATTATATAGAGATAGCTTTATATAGGTTTTAGCTATAGAAAAGCATATTTTAGTAATATACTTAAGATACTAGTTATAAATAAAGCTTTAAGCTTATTTCTTATCTTTAATTTTATTTTAATACTACTAATAAAAGTAAACTACTTTAATACTTATAACTTTATAATATATTATATTCTATTTAATTTGTAAAGCTTTACTTAAAGTATACTTTAAAACATAATAAATAATACTAAATATAAAATAAAGCTTATTATAATTAGTAAAATAATACTCTTTTATATATAAAACTTTAAGAACTAAATTACTATAGCTAAGTTATACTTAATAATCTTAAAAACTAATAGTAATAATATAGATCTAAGAAATATTTATTTACTTTAGCTAAAAGATATAACTATATCTACTTTTAATTCTAACTATTATATAAATAGTCTAATTAACTTATATAAGTAGGTATTATAGGCTATTATAAAGAAAATAAAGCTAAAAGATAGCAATTTATAGGAGATTATATAACTAGTAAGCTATTAGCTAAAAGGGGAAGTAAGAAGTTATTATAGTATAGGTTTTAGGTAAAAATTATTATAGCTAGCTATAAGCGCTATATATATATATTACTTTAAAAGAAATCTCCCTCTTAAGTATTTTTAAATTAATAAACTTATAAAGCTTATATTAGTTATATAACTTACTCCTTAATAAGTCTTATTAAGGGGGTTATATAAAGTAAAAGAAATATAATAAGATAAACTACTATATTAAGCTTTTATTTAAAGCTTTTATTTACTTATTACTACTTTAATATCTTTAGTAAATTTATATTAATATATTTTATAAATATATTTTATAAATATATAGTAATATATATATATATATATATATATTTAAAAACTTATAAAGGTCTCTCTTATTCTACTTAATTTAAAAATTTTTAATATTTAGGTTATAAGATCTTAATATAGAAAGCTCTATATTACTTATAGTTTTTAATAAGCTTATTAAAAGATAGAAGGCGCTAATTATCATATTATACTAAAGTTTCTTAGTATTAGCTATAGCTATTATTATAATTATATAATTACCTAACTTACTGCTAACTAATAGCGTTAGATAGGCCTAAGTAAGTTGTCGCCTTAAGATAGTAGCAATAGGACTAGCTATAGGAGTGCGCTAACTTTATCTCTCGTCTATGTTGTGTCTAGATTAGGCGTGAAAGACATCTTTCACCTGTCCCTAACCGAGTTAAATAACGCAGGGCGCCCGGGAGAAGATCCTAAAGGCCCTAGACAAGATCCTTCAGTTGTGCTCAGCCCGGAACGAGCCCAGCCTCTTCTGCCTCTTCCGCAGTCCTCCTAGGCATCTCCTGATCTGCAGCCGTTTTCCTGGCTCCTACAGCCTCACGTCTCAGACCGACTGTACTCAGCTTCGGGATAAGCATGTCAAACTTCCGCGCCGGCCTGTCTCATCAAATATACTAACTTTCCACACGCCACAGCTCGTATACCGGCTAATTTCAGAGCAGTCCCCAGTTGCAAACGTCTCCGAATACCGATCCTCCGAGACATCAGTTCGCCTTCTTCGGGAGGGCGGCCGGCGGCACCCCGAGGCAGACACGCATGCCTGGTCAGAATAGCTGGACAACTCCAATGCCGACTAATGCGAGACTCCCGACGAACCGGACGCCTACGCCATGCTCTCTGCCGCGCGAGTGCTCCACACCCGGCTATGCCTACGCCCAGTCAGCTGCAGCCGAGGCGCGTCACACCGTGGTAATGAACTACTAGTAGTAAGTTAGTGAGGAGGGTGGCGGCAGCGACGGCGACGGCGGCGTGGACACCGGAAACACTCGGAAGAAGCGTTTGAGGCATTCGTGGAAACACCGTACGACCGAGCAGTCCGCGGTCCACGAAGGCCAAAAAGCCCACGACAAAGTCTTGTGGTAGTCTCCTTCATCTATCGCCGCCTCGGCCGTCACCATGCGCCTTCTCTCTCCGGTCGTAGCTGTGTCGACCCTCTGCGAGCTCCCTCTGACGCCGGTCTACCTCGCGGAAACACGCTTACTAGCCGCGATCGAACTCTCCCTCTGGCGGGTTCTTGACCCATGCGAGCGCCGCCTCGCGCGTTGTGGTATTCGTCGTAGAACCGCGAGCTCCGCGGGGTAGCACCCCAGACCTGTTTCTCATCAGCAGAAATTCTTCCAGCATCAGACAGCAGTAACGACCAATGTAGAGTGCTGCTCCCCGTCTGCTGCCGGTCTTCTCTATGTGCCATCGTTGGAGGACAGCCGTGAACGAACAAACAGTAAGTCTTCATTAGCAGCTATGACAGATTCAACACCGCCGCTGAGCAAGCGCGAACGACAACAGCATTGACGGTGCCGATAATCGCCGCTTAGCTTGGGCAATCCCCAACCTAATTCTCTCTTCCTGGCGTCCTTTCTCTCAAAGTGCGCACGTAGCGGTCTGCCTGGCCATTGATGAATTTTCGTTCCAGCTTTCCCTTGTGCCGGCTTCAGTGCCCGCTCCCTCAGTCTCGACTTCCCCATCTGCTTTGATCAGGGCTTCATATTGAGGGCTCCCAGCAGGCACCTCATTCTCTCCCGCCTCTGCGACACTGGGAACACAGATCAGGACTCAGGGTCAGTTTCGGTATCAGTACAGGCCAGCGGCGTGGCGACGTGGGAGAGGGAGCCGCGGCAGGTGCTATGAGGCACATTCCCCATCTGAGATCAAAACACGTCCCTCGCCCCGAGTTTTCCCGTCAGCTGCAGCTGTAATGAAAGGTATCCAAAAGTTCTCGTAGCAAACCCTCCAAGCACTTGGGGAGATGGTGTTGAAAAGCATGCTCCCGTCGGGTGGCACGCTCTTCGCTGCTGGGCTCGAAGAGCTCGGCATGGAAGTCGCGAGGAGCTCTGTATCACCAACACCAAAGGGAACAAAAATATGTTCGCTACGACAACCAAGTGCTCAACGATAACATAATATGCATCGTCCTTTGTCGAGTCAGCCTGAATCCATGTCATCCCATCAATTCTAAATCTCACGCGGCAACTGGTTTCTTGGAACGGCCGCAACCTTGGCGGAGCTCGTCAGGCATGTTTCTTCCGAATCCTTCACTTGACCCGGTCTTGTGATTCTTCCCGCAGGCGAGGTCGCCAAAGACTGAGCAAGCAACCCTGAGCAAGCGTCGGGAGCTCTCGAGCATACATTGACTGGTGTTGTGCGGTTGGCAAGAGTCGGAAATATGGTTGCATTAGAATAGTATAGATTCGATTGCCATAGTAGCCTGATAGTTGTTTCCTTGACACCACACGTAACGCCACGCCTTTGAAGGCGGCCGCACAGCAGGTCGGGATACATACGCACACTGCGGATCCCCGTCTCTTGGGTTTGATATCTCGACGTGGAGGCACACTGTGAATGGCCTCACTGAGAGGGCTCCGTGACCACCCCTTCAGGATAGAACGGAACACTGGACTCAGAACATCCCTACCCTGACCATACTCTTGTTCATTCGCACCAACACCAACCACGGGTACTGTTCCTTTTCTGTCGACATCGACTGCCACATGCATGGCCAAGCTCCATGGACATGCCGCGTTTCCTGCACTAGAGCAAATGCAGGCACCGTGGGCAGGTTATGCGCGACCTCATCCACATCTCCCATGTCCCCATCCGGGTTGAATGTCTCCTCTTTCTCCCCAGTAGCAGCTCCCTGGTGCACCCTGCGGCAGTTAGCATGGGCCTCGCGGTGTGATATCGAGAGCTGAGAACGAGATCAAAACCTACCGCCATCACCGTTCAATCAAGACGCCACGCACCTGCTTTCCCTCCATCTAGGCCGTCACTCTCTGTAGCAGTCCCGGCACAGGCGTCCCCTGCCGAGCGCCGTACCGGAGGCTTTGGTGCCGATCGAAGAGCGGACGTTGGTGCCAGTGTTTGACCGTCATGTCTCTAAGCTGCGAGGAAGCGAGCCTTACTTCCACATCAGACTTTGCGGGTGAAACCCTCGTCATCTAACACCGTTCCTGCACCCATGTCGTCGGCCAGGTTGGCGCTCGCAATAGATTTGGGCCTCGCTGAGCGCACATACTTGTGGACCGGCACAACCTCTCTCCCCAGGTTGAAAGCAACGCATGTGGATGCATCCGCGACAAACTAGGAAACCCCAAGAGGGTCGCCAATAGAATGGTCCTCGACATATCTCTTGAACCTTGACGATCGACCGGACTGTCGCTTTAGCGTTTGAGTACGCTGGTGTTTGCTGAGAGACTCCGTGTAGCTTTGCTATCGTCGTTGATGTTCAATGGTCGGACGCAATGCTCCCCTCGCATGCTCGACCGCGTCCTTATCACCATCGTGTCGTTGAATCCGACAGACGGGCTGCGTTCGCCAATGATCTCCCGTTCAAAGTTTTTGGATACGTGAGCATCTGTTTGGGTCTTGGCGTCATTGGAGAAATCGGACATTTCTGTAGATGCCCAAATCACTGAGGCACTGGGCTTTTAGGTGGCGTCGACGATGTTAGAATCTCCGCGGGGGTCCTCTTTGATCTTCAACTTCGCTGAAAAGTCGTAGGCTGCCGCGGGGCGAGTCGCGTGCGCGCCTGGATACATTGCCCTCTGAAACTGTCTGATTGAAGCTAAGCCGGTCTGTAGTCTGCTGAAACTTTTGTTGGCTTTGAGCAAGTTCTCGTTGGACAGCTGTTTTTGGGCTCTATCCTGAGTCTCCGGGCGATCTGCATCTTCAACTGCAGAAGGCAAGCACGATGCCAAATAGCTCTCTCCCAGCGTCGACTCAGTCCATTCCCAGTTCTGCACAGGCTGCCTGGTCGCTGAAAGGTCATGGAATTCCCCTATCTTGCGCTTCCACTTGACAATTACTGAAGCTGGCTGTCTACATCACGGTCTTGGCCTCAACCGTCATTGCTTGAACCGCGTCTCTTGATGTGTCTGTGGGCTGTGGCTCCGATGGCCCCTTGTTTGCTCTGGCGTCCAAGGGCATTCCCAGGCTACTCAACAAAATGACGCAACGAACGAGAAAGTAGTGGTTCCCAGGTACCATTCGTACAAACTCCAGCTGCCCTCTGAGTGGAGACGCAGCCCACGTCCAGTCCAGGAAACTCCGCGTCCCGACCTAAGCCCGCCGTGATGACGAACCTTCGCGGGGTCGCCCGTACTCATCTCTCAAGCGGTATCTCTCTTGTGGCTCAGGCATGAAGGACCGCTCGGCATCCTTCGCAGGGGTGCTGCTCCGCCTTGCAGTGACGCCTGTAGGCTTTGTACACCAGAGCCCGAACCTCATCGACAACGACACTCGCGTGGAACCTGACAAACCTGCATGGATTCACCCGTTAGCTGCCGCCGAAAGACGTAGTGTAGGTGTAGGGATTACTTACGTATGCTCGTTCTACTGGACCTCGCTCTGGTCCTCGCCAGCGTTCTCGACGGGAAGTTGACGTGTAGTGTATTCTTTAGTATCCCATAGGCCTCGGAGAGGAACATGGCGGCGAATAAATGGACTTGACTGTCGGCTTGGGCGTCTGCATTGTCGCATGTGACGACTTCTTGGGCCAGCCGGGTTGCCTGAGGGACCAGCAATTGGGTTGCTGAAGGTGGTCTTGCGGGCGTCGAGGAAGGTGATATCGAGGACGATGAGGGTGTGGACGAGGCTCTCGGTCTGGTCAATGTCACACTTGGCCCTCCCGACGTCGGCCGTGTGTTGGCTGAAGGCAACCTCGGCGAGAATGGGAGAACTTGGAGACGTCATCGAGCGCATTATCGTCTGCTTCCTCCCGAAACTGGACGTCGGACTGTTTCGCGAATATGTTCTCTCTGAATACGCTGGCCGAACAATCCTATCACAGATGGTGCAGTCGGGAGATGACTCGTTCTGCGGTCCCTCGATCCGCGCTCATGGGTGCAAAGAGGGGTCTTCAGCGGCGATATCATTCTTGAGGGTGTCGCGAACAAAGTCGATGGAGTGTTGGAGCTCGGTTACATTAGGTGGGTGCCGTCGTCGAGGGCTTGCAGGTCGGCCTTCAAGTGCTCGAGAATATCGCGTCGAGGCGTCGAGGGGAAGCTTTCATCGAGGGCCTCAAGGCCAGCGGAATGGTTGTTGGCTCGGAGGTGCTAGAGTTGCGACTGACCCTGCTGTCATTGCTGAGACTGGTCCAAGCCTGTTGTCGGGCAGCACCTGGGACCCGCTCTGACTTGTTGCGGTCGACATGGTGGTGCGAGGACATGGATCTTGTATTGTCGTGACGGCGCGACGAATGGTGAGATGGAGATGTGACAAGGCGAGATGCGACGCAGCACGATGGAGGGACGGTTGGTCACAGGCGCTGTGTTCAGATTGTCAGCGATATGGTCGTCAGTTGATTGGTGATGAACAACAAGAGGCAAGGGAGCAATGCCAAGGGCAAGCTCACGTTGCGCTTGTGGGATTCTCAGCTGCGGGTGGTTGCATTTGAAAGACGGTGGTGACTTTCTCACCTGTTCAAAAGGCAGCGACACTACCCCGCCGCCTACCTCAGATCACCGCCGCTTGCAGGGCAGGTACATTAGGGGTCCAAGCAGTGGTCCCACCTTCCATACTTACCTACCTTACCGACAGCTGGGGCGGCCGCTTACGTCAGAAATTACCAGGCGGTAATCCACAGACTGTAGAAGTATCGCAGGCTGCAAATAGTGGAATTGGGGTGCTTGGTGGCGGGCCAGCGCGATGAACTCTGGTATCTAACGTAGCAAAGAACATGGGCGATGGGAGAGTGGAAAAGGAGTCGACAAGATGCCCTGCGACGTTGAGGAGACGAGGAGTTGGTTCATCAGTGGGGGCGGTGGAAACACAGTGGTGCGAGGGTGGCCAGGTACGTGCCTTATCTCAAAGATCGGCCGTGCACCTTGCGAGATGTGGCGTCTGCCCCTACCTAAGTAGACAGAGGAATTCTCAAGGTACCGCAGGCGAGTGCTCAAGGTACCCGAGGTACAGCCACAGGTGCAGTGCGGGCAATCAAGTAGGTGTGGTTTATCGACACCCCCTGGGCCCAGGCAACCTGCCCCAGCGCTGAGCTTGGAACGCTGACAACGATGCCCACACCTAACCAGCCTTCCCCGCCAATGGCGCTGACAATGCCGACGGCGATGTTTGCTCCCCTGCGGCCGAGGCAAACCGCCAGATTACATCTTGTATTCTATCAACCTGTCTCGTAGCCTGCCTTGCAAATGAGTGCATCTCCAAGGGAGTTGCATCACAGCACATGATGAAGGGGGCGTGCATGTGTGGTGTCTCCGTCGGTGCCTACGTTGAGGTTCAGTCGGGTGGCGTCTCCCCAACAGCGCAGTCAGGCAAAGAGCACCAGCACGGACTTCTTTAGACCGCGTCTGCCACAGACGCGCGACGCGCGACGCGACATCGAATTGCCTGCGCCACTCACACGAGCCACACTTCCGTGCTTCCTAAGACGACACGCAGTGCACAACACGACTTCTCGTCAGCGATCAAATCTCTTTGACGGTCACTCTCATCATTCCGATGTTAGACAATCCGCATCAAGGTCGACGATATCACCGTCAGTGCTCATCTCGCTCAACACTCAACCAAATGAATCACATTCAATGCCACACTCGGATGAATAGTCGGCAATTCCTCATCCCCCATCTCAACCGTCGGGTCAGGGCTCTCATAACATGCCGTATCGTCAACTTCCTTTGGGTCTTGCATCCAACTCCCACCCTCCGATCCCCGCTGGCACTCGTCAAGCTGCGCCATGCCTTCCCGCCTTCAACGCCATATCCTTCATCCGCTGGCCTCAGCCCAGCATTCCGTCGATCCTCCTGCATATCCAGTCTCCCACTCATAACCCCATGTCTGTTCCCCCACCGAATACCTCAACTGTTCAATCTCAGCCAAGACGACTGCAGCCTTACAGATCGCCACTTTCCAGCCTTCACAATCTTTCGTCGTGATGCAACATCGCTGTCTGTAGTGCCATCCTCTAACTAAGTTCTGTCTTGCTCTCCCCTCTGACCCACGATAAATCTCATCACCACTGCAGTAGATATTCCACACAGTGAAACGACCTGATCCGCGAAATAGTCTCTCGGGTATGACGCGACCGAAATTCCTCGGGCTCATCTCCTGATATTTGGTGACTGGTATCTCACGTTTATGTCGGTGAAAGTGTAGCTCAGATTCAATGGTCCGGAGCACCCGCTCACTCATCAACATGAAATTCACCGTCACATAACGTTAGTTCCAGCATGAGGTGAGCAACATAGACCCCTCGCGATCTTCACCAGTCCGCAGGCCGTGGCGTGAGCGGCATCAAGACAACACTGCCAACGACATCAATGCCATTGCCGGCGAAGGGTATGAGTAGCAGACAGTAATAGAAGGTCAGCCGTTGGAGGCGAAGTCACGGGGCTGCGGGAAGGATGAGAGGCGTCAACAAAGGGAGCGAAGAGGATTTGGGCTCTGAGGCTGGACCTGAAGTTGTGACCGAGTGGGAATGAGAATGGTCAGTGGCCTTGAAGATGATGTTGCCGAGGTACCTCTGGTGTTTGCAAAGTATGCGTTCACATCGCAAGTTTCTGGATTACGGCCAGCACTCACCGCTGATTGCGGCCGGACCTTCGATGGATTCGAAGCTTGAACCTTCCGCAGGCCATCTGCGCCGTCAAGAGACTGCAACAACCTCTACTGGCAAGTAGTATACATTGGATTTGGAGTTGACCGACAGCGTTGGCCACTTGAACGACGTTTGGTGATCCCATAAACCACTTCTATTGCAAACTTTCTGGGTCAGGAAGGTGACGAGACGGGCGACGGTCTCACGCGATCAACCCAGGCCGTAGAGACGAGGACAATAACACACAGAGACGGGATTGCATCGTGGTCATTAGAGCCCTGGATGCTCCGTTGCAACTATAGCCTACAGATGTGGGCAGATCTTTGCAGTCTTCAGCGCAGCCAAGTGATACTGCCGACACCAGAGGAGATGTCTTAGCCAGGTACCTATGTATCTGCCTCCCCTGATGGCATCATGTCTTCAGCACATCTCGCTTGGAGTTCATACGAAAAGACTTATCGCTCGCACCGAATCGAAATTATGGTGATGTCTTGACAAGAGAGAAGCTCTGCGTTCTGTTCGAGTCACTTTGTTCTTAATCTGATAATTGCGAGAGATAGAGACGCGAGGTATAGTATGACAGCCCATGCCCGTACTGCCAAGTCTCTCATGATGAGAAGAACACAGAGGATGACAGAAAGCCTCCTTCCTCAGTCCGCTGGATATGTAGGAGGTAAAAGGTCCTCGTAGCAAACATGTGAGCCTACGCTGACGCTGGCCCTTTTTTGCGGCTCGAGCGACATGGCCCCGAGTGGCTTCAGGGACGTGACTCCATCTCCGCCAGACCGATCAGAGGCGCGGTTTTCTTCGTTATCTTGTTCGTAAGTCCCACACGAAAGGGACAACATAATAGGCAAGCTCGACCATATGCCTCCAGTCTTGAATTACTCTCGCGATGTGTTACTTGCGGAGAGCACAGCACACTACCTCAGCATGTTACATCTCGTCTATCCCTGCAAACATGTAGAGGTAGATCGCACGCAGAAGGAAGACAGCCGCGAGCACAACACAACAGACAGTGGCGCCTCTCGGAAGGTCTTGATTCCACTACTCCGCCATCAAGAATTTCTCATCTCGAGAGAAACCAATCTCCCAGGTCGGACCGATTCGTCTCTGCACGGCTGCCCTCAGCTCAGGTACGAGCCAGAGTGTGCGGATTTTCTCACACAGGCCTTCATGCAATGAAGACTGGACGTTCAAGGGACGACATAAGACGTACACCGGTTCTCTCGCGGAAATGCAAGGGCAAAATGTAGAACAGACGGGAACAAGATGTGAGTTCGCCCCTCTCCGTGCGATGCCTTGCAGAAGTCCGGGGTTGATGGTTGCCGCTTGACTATGCTACAGTCGACACAGACTCCGAGGGAGTAGAGAGAGTGGTTGCTTTCGGAGCACTGGAGAACTTCCATAGGAGTGTTGGCTTCGAGAGGGGGAGATACCGGGAGAGCGGTGGCCTTTAGCGCACTGAAAAGGAACAAGAATCTCACGAGAAGGAATGACCCAGCGACTTTGGTGAAAGAGCAGACGACTGACAAAAATAGAACAAAAAAAGAACTACGAAGAAACATACCTTGAACCCACAAAGAGCAGATCCTTGTCCTGTGCAGCACTCATCACGTCGTTCGATGGAACTGTCGGTGACGTCGCAGAGGAACTCCTGCATCACTACAATTACCAATGGTTATGGCAGTGCAAGAATGAAACCTTGTGGACGTCGTCTCTCAACTCAACCACAAAGAATACCCCTCCGAGGGGGCAGTGTTGTGGTAGTCGTAACTCTTCAGCTTGATGATCACACCGAGTCTCCTTTGACTAGATCAGGAGACGGACGGAGACAGGAAGTCTGAGGCGAGGGTTGAACGGTGGCTAGGCCCGGCCAGATAATAGAGAACTTGCGGCTCATCTCCCGAGATGGCGCAGCGGTGTAGCAATTGCTCATACTTGTTCGAAGGTGTCTCGAGGTGTTCGAGATCGAAATCGGCCCTTGTGGCGTTGTCCGTGGACCGCACATCGTCGACGCAGAATGCCAGGCTACGCACAAGGAGAGTCTGGTCGGTAACACAAAGCTGACAATAGACATTGCTCAACTTTAGCTGAGGATACGTTGGCGGCAAGGAGTTGGTGATGTTGCTCGACGAGGTCCAAAGGCAGCAGACTGTCGGTGTAAGTCATGTCCGCAGCAGCGCCGTTCAGTAGGAAGTCTGCGGCGCAGGTGATGGTACATGCAGCAGTGACGTGCAGAATTGAGGCGCCGGTAGCATCGACGCCAATGACCTGTGCATCAAATCGCCAACGAAATCTACGATCGCGTGCATGTGCTGCCCCTAACCGACGAGGTATTGCGAGTAGTATTCGATCTGCCCTCGTTTTAGGCGATGGAACCCGAATCCATATCGCCGCGGGTCTGCTGCGCGGCGTGGGCAAGTGTGCGAAGCTGCATGGGCTGGCCGAGGGAGAGAAATTCGTGGAGGATAGACCAGTGACGCCCGTTGGGCCCGTGATCCCGAACCCAGGTCAAATTCGAGCGCCGAAATCAAGTATTATGCCAGCAACTGCCGTCTTTCCATAGACCGCCGCTGTGTAGAGTGCCGTGTACCCTCTCAGCTCGTCGTCGAACAGCAAAACTTCGGGTGGCAGGTTTTCCACAGGCCCCTCCACTTTCCGCGAGCATCGACGTTGGTGGCTTATGCCAATGCGTCGGGCAGAGCACTCATCTGCCTCGGCCGTGGCCAAAGCACGGGAAGTACGCAAGCTGTGTCGAGGGCGTAGAGAGTGGGTTTGGAGAGAACGCGGTATTATCCAGGAGTCTTGCTGAGGCCGTCCAGATCAGCCGACTGGGGCTGCTTGCCGACCATGATCTCGCGGCAGGTAAGCCATGGGTGATGTTTGTTAAGGGGGGGCTGTCGGAAAGAGGCCGAGGCGGGAGGACGATCGAGAGATGATCTTCCAGACACAGAGAGAAAAGGTTCGAGACAAAGGCTGAGAGAAAACGAGATAGCTTCACGCAGAAATCTGGCAAAAGTCAGTGAGCCAAATCAAAAAAAAAGTGCACGCGGACAGGAAAGGATTGAGATGGCTGCTGATCGCGAGTTGGAGCATGATAACCTTGACTTCCTGAAGGTGGAAGGAGGAAAGGGGAATACCGCCCGCACGTTCGCGCTAGCAAGATTTCAGGAAAAAAGAGAAAAAGATGAGGAAGGTAGAGACACCCACCTGCCTCTTATGTTGCTGCTAGTGGCAGCTATCCATCAGTCGATGCTACGGGTGCCGTCCTTCAAGGTCCCTGCCAGTGGCGTTGCTGCCGTCTTGCTGTGCCTGGTAGTGGAGTCGCTGCCGTCTGTCGCTGTGATATGTCGCTGCCATGGCGCCTGCATTGTTTCTGTCTGTAAGTACTGACTTCGTGCGTCACAACCAGTCGGCCCTCAATGACGCAGTCTCCTACGACCACTGCTGCTTTAGTTGCGTTTTGTCGCATTCCGCTTCAAAGCCCTTGTTCTCTCACGATATATCAAGAGATTCATGGCTTTGATCTTGCTTGGCCACTTAACACAAAGAGCACGTTCCTATCTCTCGTCCCCATCCATCTCGTTTTTGTCCCCACGCGCTGATTGCTGACGGATGACCCTGAATAGTGTTCCGCGACCAAGGGCCGCGGCTCGCCGTCCAGCAATGCTCTGCGCCAGTGTACAGGCTTCGATCGGTCTTTCTCAGGGCCCTCATCTCAAAGCCAAGTCCATCCAGAACGAATTGACCCTCCAAGCTATTCCCTTCGCCACGCTCAAGCAACCCCTCCATTTCAACTCGCACATTTTCTGCAATAATATTCGCATCGGATGCGACACCGAATCAATGATTGCCCGTTCCAAGATACCCGCCGACCGCGTCCATTCCGCCACCGCCAATCTCCTTGCCTCTGGGCTTGTCATGGCCGCTACGCATCGCAGCCTTGGCACCCGGTCAGAATTCGGCTCGACTGTCAAACTGGACAACAGCGAGGTGCTTTCCCTGAGTGTGGCGTAGCGCATCCTCGGGAATCACAATCAACCGAATGCGTCGTCTGCGAAGTTTGCTACTCCCCCCAGCAAGATAGAACTGCCGTGCGTTCGTCTGATCGAGCGAACCGGGGGCTACCTCCGCGCTGCCTTCGCCGGGAAGTTCCCGCAGAATGATGAAGACGCATTCCCAAACCTCACGAAGTTGGATGAGTGCCTTGTCAGCCTCTGGGCCTAGAGGGAGGGACATGTTCATCAGGATAGACTCTAGACAAACCCCAAATGACGCGACAGCCTCACCTTGAGAAAGCCTTACTTCATCAGCCGCGAGCACTCCATGTTGCCTTTCCATCTGCTTCTCTGGCGGATTCCTGCGCAACTCTCCAAAGCACCTAGCTGAAGCGCATCTTTTGACACGGATAATACCTGCAGCAACAGTCAGCACTCTCTCTATTCGTCCAAAAGAATATCAAAAAAGCCGTCGAGTACCACCTAGCTAGCGCCCAACAGCAGCCATGATTTTTCAATCATGTTAGGTATTCGTCGCTGACGGGCGGAACTGAGCGATGCTCTGCAGCTTGCTTGTGCTTGGTGACGTGCACAGATCTGGCTTTGCTGCGGCGGGGGACTTGTGGATTTCGAAGCATGATGGATCCGAGGAGAATTCTCGAGTGACACGGCGGTAATGACTGCTCAGTCATCGGTAGGCTGGGAAAGTATTGCCGATGAGAATGTCAGCAGATGCACCATACCAACGAAAATCCTTTGTTCTTGCGTTGCAAAAGTATCTTGGAACTGTATGACGAGCAGGAGAGTACGTTGATATCTGCTGCTTACTACAAGCACATAACTCTCAGCAATGCGTGTCTGAGCATCATCATTCCGGCAGGCAACCGACTTTTGCACCATTCTTCTCCTTGGTGCTGTTCCCAATGAGGGTGCCCTCGGATCTAGGCAGTCGAGCTTGGTAGCTGACCCGATTGGATCGGCCTTGCTGCGCTCTGAGAGCATCAACACACGCGGCTAAACCTCCAGGACCGCCCCTTCTCAGCAAACGGGCACGTCTGAGACGCAGCGGAGAGGTATCAGCAGCCTTCACGGCTTTCAAAACAGGGCCGGCGTGGACCTTCGACCTCCATCGGGAAAGCGCATCCCGTCTCGGATCACAGAGCTCAACCGTGTGGGAAGGCACCTTCGGACCTCCTTCAGCGGGTTTCTGTGAAAAACCCCAGCAAAATGCTGAAGCAGCCTCTACCGCTTCCCGCATGGCCAAAATAGCCACAGCGCTTGCCATCCATTCGCACATCCGCATTGAAATTCCGCTGGAAGGGAGCCATTGCATCAAAAGCCATCGTACCCATATGCCTCTTGCACCCATTCGCATCGACGATGTTTGCATTCCCTTCGGCGAGCAACTGCCTGGGGGCAAGGGGAGGGGGAGGGCGGGGAAGGTCCCTTCCCTCGTTCGAAAGGGCTTGCACTCACGACCGATGGACGCGTTAAGTGGACGCGAAGGCTCATCTCAGCTCTGGTGATGACGATTCAATAGCGCCGGCAGAAGCATTTGCTGGCAGTGCCCATCCATATGGAAAGGAGCACGCGCAGCGGGGAAATGCTGGATCAGATGTGACGGTCGGATGTGCTCTGCCCGTGACGGAGCACAGAACGGAGGCCCGACCCACGCGTGGTGGCCTCGGTTTTCGGAGGGGTAATAGCGGGGAGAGAACGAGTAGGAAGCTGGCAGGGATGGATGGTGATGGGATTGGGACGAGCACTTCTGTCACATCGGTAGGCACGTACTTGCCATTGACTGCCAGCACAGCAAGGCCGGGACCTTCCGAGGCAGATTGTCCCTTTCCGCCATGTGCCTCACTGGGCAGTCATCCCCTCCTGCCTGACACTTGTCAGCACCGTGAGGACTGCAAGTTCATCCAGTTGAGTGGGTCTTGGTTCAGAGCTCACATTCTCCGTACTAAGAAATGTGAGCTCTGTCCACGCCACGGAAATGTGAGCTCTGTCCACGCCACGGAAATGTGAGCTCTGTCCACGCCACGGAATTGTGAGCTCTGTCCACGCCACGGTGGCACCGACCATCTGTAACTGCCTCAAGCAACAGAGGTATCCGTAACTTGTAGATGAGATGGAGTGCACAATGTTATGCACCCCCTGCTCATGGTGCACAATCCCGCTTTTCTATGCTCCGCTGCGGGGTACCTCCTCGGCCAACCTGAAGATGCAGATGCATTTATCCGACTCATTGCAGTTGCCCCAAACGCATCCTGCCATCCGTTGGGAAAGGAACCTGCCAACTTTGAACTTTTGCGACAATACCCTGAACCACCACTGTCTTTGGAGCACCCCGCCTTCCCATCAGTCTTGGTGCCTCCTCCCTCTTCATTCTCAGCGCAGTACGCACCGTCTTGTGATTGCGTCCGACCGATCCGCGCAGGAGTCCGAGATCACAAGAACTCTTGTAAGGCAACATTCACTCTACCGCCGTCTCCCTACACCGTCTCTCAAACTCGCTTATGCCACGCATCAACCGCACTATCACGTGCAGGTCTGACTCCAAGCCCACGTTGTGCGTCTCTTGTCGGTTGGCTATCCCTCTCGGTTTGGCTTCGTCAGGCCTTTCCATCGCCAGTTGGACTAGACCATGGTACGACACACGAGGCTGATCACCAACCACGTTCGCACAAGTAGAGGAACACCAGCGGGAATACCCTGCTCCATCTCACCACAGGCGGTCGCGTCTTGCCTCTCCGTGCTCGCCAAAATCCGCTCCGAGCAAGAACAGAGACGAGAACAGAGATCGCGAGGGCCTGGGTCAAAGCCAAGAGTTGCCAACCTGCAAGAGAGCACTGGGATGGAAACCTGTCGCGATCCTATCGGGCACTTCAAAATCTGACATCCCACAGCGAAGGTCCGAGGTGGCGAAGGCGGAGCTGCCCCAAGCCTCTGTCGCTGTCCACGCCAGTGTCGTCGCGGAACTCGTGGCTTGGAGTGGCAATACTGGCTCTTGGGTGTGGCGTTTGAGTCGCAGAAGTCGTACCCAGCTCTCCAAAAATTTGCATCCTTCTTCTGGGTTTGTTCGTCCGTTGGCTACCACAAAGGATGCTGAATGTGGCTGTCGTCCGGGGCGTCTCGCTTGGGGGAGGAGGGAACGATGTGACACCGGCCCTTCAGCCCGACTTGCGCGATGATCGCCTGACCCGGCCGGACTCGTGTGTTTCGTTGTCCATGTCCACTCTGTCACGCGCGCGACATGACTGTTTGTATTGTACTGGTGAGAGTGGTGTGCCATATCAGAACAACCACCAGACCGGACTGACTTCGGAGCCGCTTGGTGCACATGTCTGCTTGCGACCGTCTTGCATCACGACTTCTCCCAAGAGCTTCTCCATCATGTGCCGCGGTAGAGATGCGAAACACTGGCATAGGGAATCTGGTTTTGGTTTCGTGGATGCGAAGCCTGAGTTGTCTAGCCCAAAACCACTACTGGGCCGAGTCTAGAGACGTCCCGCCACACCGCTTGCTTCGTAAACCACAATTGCGCAGCACCCAGCCGCTACTGAGACCAATCCCCTGTGCAGCCCCACGCCCAACGAGGTGAAGAAAGCTCTTCCAGAATTGACCTCAATCCGCGTGAGAACGTCCGCACCATTCTACGCCCGCACCCTCATGCGCCATCCCATGTCCCACTACATCTGCAACACAGGGCTTCGACTCCGAATGCAACTAGGCAAACGAGCAAGACGCATTGCCTCAACGAGATGACAGAGAAGGTCGAGCAGGGCAAAATGCACGCATGCGCCGACAAGAAGACAGAGTGGTGTCGACGAGTTGAAGGAAGTGAACAGGCAGGCTTTCACAGCTGCTGGCAGACCAACCTCAACGCCGACGCCGTCCAAGGGGCGCGGGACTGCCCGCTTGCCGAGGACCGGCCTAGGCAAGACCAGGACCACGGCAGGCAAGGGAGGGACTCCTCGGGTACTGGGCCCGCTCCGTTTCTAGTTGACCCTGGAGGCGTGCGGACCCAGCCGGCGGACGCCGGCGCCAGCAACCCCAGGTTGACCAGTAGGCACTCGATGCCTGCATCGACGATGTCACCAGCCTTCACCAAATACTTATGGAGAAGGTGGCCGAAACGCATCGCCATCGCCTCCCTGCGATGATAGCAGCATCTAGACGGGGCTGAAGGCACGCGGCGGCGGATGAGGAGCGGGAGGACGTGCGGGGAGCGATGGGCGATGGAGGCATGGGAAGGGCCAATATGGCGGGTGTGGAAACGTGGTGAAGGAGTGTTGATGCGGCTCACGAATCCGCAGCATTAGTTCATGCTGCTTGGTTGATGTTTCGTCGTCCCCGCCGGGCGCAGTCTTTGAGGCATAAGCGACCTGCCGGATGACGCATTGTCCCATCCCACCCGCATGAACGGCGTAGCTGCATGGACCACTAGTGACATGAAGCACTGGAGGGGGAAACCAGCTGACAAGATGGAGAAGTGGCTGGACGTATGGATGCTCATGCCGAAGACATGTCAAGCCTCAAGTGTGCCACTGAGCAACACTTCCTTCTCCGAACAGCGCGTGACTTCTCACACCTTGTCCGCCCCTACTCAACCCCTCTGGTCCAAGTACGAAGGAAAAACGCCAATCAATATTTTTTATGCGAAGTTCCTGGAGGCTAGCTGTCTGCCAACACTTGTTTGCAGTCTCCCTCCAGGAATCCATGAAGAGACACTCGCCTTGAAACCTTCAAAGACACGGAAGACATATTGCCGGCTGCCACCTGGTTCAGCGTCTCCTCAAGGGAGATGATGATCAAAAACGTCGTCCTCTGCACCTCGAGCGAGGAGAACAATCTCGAGAGCGAGGCCTCGGAGGCACCCTGCACCATCAATTCCGACCTCGCCGCCTGCGTCTCTCTGCGTCTTGCGCGCTGTTACGCCCTCAGCTGCTACTCCTTGTGGATGATTGGGTGAGCGAGCTAGCGGCAAGCAACGCGTCAAGTGTCGGTGCATCGATCTAAAGGATGAAGACGGCAAGGGATCGTGAGAGAAGCACTGCTTGAGAACCTATTAGCAAAGAACATTTGGTTTTTGAGGCTTCAGGTAGCATACAGAGCAAGATAGTGGCCCGCTGGACAGAAGGTTTCGCGCAGCACTCTGGTGGAGCTTCTCGTCGTTGGGTTTGGTGGGGAACAGAGGAATCCCACACCACGATCACGTCAGTAAGGTTTTACGCGACGCACGCCACGCGCCACGCGCCACGCGCCAAGCCACACGCCACACAGCACCCACCAGATGGTCTGTGTGTCGCGAAGGTAGGTAGCGTCATCACGCAACGTTGCGCGAAAAGCCCAAATGGCTCGATTCCCTGCCTACTCAGTGTGCCGCAAGCTCACTTGGCGTTGCATGCGCAGGGAAGACAGGGATGCGGTGGAATGGCACTATGGCAGAATGCCGATTCTCTGCGGCAAGCGCGCAGTCGTTTGTCCACTTCCGTTCTGCTAGGAGAAGACCCAGAACGGGTGCGCTTGCTCAGGCCGACAGTAAATCTTGTGACGAGGTGATGATTTCGACTGCCAAACCGTCTTACTCACTCAAACATTGAAACCTGGACCAGTCATGGTATCTATGCAGCACGCGAAAATGGGGCCGCTGTACGAATTGGACCGCTGCACGAGATGGGATCGCTGCACGGAATGGGATCGCTGCACGGAATGGGATCGCTGCACGAAATGATACCCCTGCACGAAAGAGGATTGCACAGAATGGGATGCGCAAACCTCTTATTTACTCCTTGCTGATATCCACCACCTGCTGATTCCACTACTTCCAATTCCACCTACCGATATTTAATTATCAGTTGGTAAGTGCATGACCAGTTCTTGATTTGAGCAACTGGCGATTTTGAGCAAATGCACTTTTCAGCAACTGCCGATTTTGGGTTTCTCTAACAGTATGGATCGTCCGAAGAAAGAAACATGAGAACCTTTGTGTGTGGCTCCATCTTGAACGTCGAAGCATACTTCGCCGGTATCAACAACGATGCTTTGCTTACCTTCCTTGAGACATGTCACAACTCCCACCCGCCTCTATCGCTGCCACCTCTAACAACTCTTCGAGGCCTTGACGTCTTGACAAGGGCCGGAACCCCGTTCGCCGCAGGACGCTGCCTCGCACTCCCGCCGCCACTATCGCGGCGTCTTCCACATGTCTCCTCATGCTGGAGACCAGTAGGCCACTTCGTCACTGAAGCAGGCAACTACCCAAGAAACGCGATCCCGCGCACACGTCGCGTTGCTTTCTCCGGCTTATTTCTTGAACGCGGCTTAAACCATCACCCGCTACACTCGCTCTGGCTGAATTGCACAATCCGAACCAGGATGTTCACCTCTGCACTCGCGCCGCCGCCGTTTCTGCCTGTGTAGCTAGAATGTAATCACCTAAAGGGCTCGATATCCATTCTTGCGCCTATCTTCTCTGGCTGGTATTTTGAGTATGTCAGCTGTTTCCTTTATAAAATTTATTGCTTCTACGCGTTCCCAAAGGGACAGCTTGCGATATGCTTTCCCATTTCTTCTTAGCTCTGCGTGTGTCTGTGCTGATGACATTTTCCCACAGCAACCATCTGGTGGGATGTCAACAATTTGCAAACCTCCGACAAGGAGACAAGGATCTCGCAACACTATAACCGAAGACTACGTTGCCCTCCATACTCTCCCGATGCCTTTTTCTCAGGCATTAAAATGCCAACGCTGCTGCCGAGTCCCTGCGATAACTCTTGATCCGACCTGCATTGAACGAAGCGATCCCCAGCGGCTGGACGTGATCTGTCCACCCAGGTCTTCTCAGCACAGATATCGCTGTTGCTCTCCACTCAACACATCAATCGCGAGGGTGTTTCTCTTGAATCTCAGCTGGCTCTCTGGGCGCACAGATAACAAGGCCAAAACCCCTTCAAGACGCGCTGTCGCCAGCACCGCGCCTTTGCGGAAGATCCGTCCAAGGCCCAGGCTTTCCACGCCTCCCCTTCTCATCTGAAATTGAAGACTCCCTCCCGCTGACGACTACCTCCCCTCCGAGCCCTCCACACGAGCCAAGGATGCGCAGATGGTGCCAACCCAAGACCACCCCACTCTATCATGATAGCACCGTAATTCTCGACATATCAACCGACCCACCGAGGTTGCTATGACACTCCTCAACAACGTTCTTGCTTTCTGTGACGCCTGGGACCAGACTACTTCTCAATCCCCTTCATCAAGTCCACTTTGGATACCCATGCTGCCTCGAGTGAAGGCTGTATGATGCGCACCTTGTCACGACTGTGGGCTGAATGGGTCAGCAGACTTTCCTGGCGGACCAGCGCAGCACTGGACGATCCCCACCTGCTCTGAAACCCCGCCGCCGCATTGAGTCTGATGGTCGACTTGCTGTTCGTGTCAATGCCGGGTTGTTGTTGGAACGACACTTTCGAGCAGTTCCGGCCCCGGAGAAAAGCTTGTCTTCGACAAGGAGAAGCTTGCGCGATCGATCTTGCTGGTGGTTCTCGACGCTACGCGAGCTGTGATCGTGGATGCTGGGGTGCCACGATGAGCTTCGTACTAGCAAAGAAAGGAAACTGGCAATGAGACAATGAGCATCCCTCGAAACATTTGAGCTGGGCTAGACGCAGGAAGCCTTTGCATGCTTGATTTCCTTGCTGCCCGAGTACGAGAATGGTCACGGCTGCGGTCGATATGGGAGGCGATTATGTAGTCTTGTCTTGCCCGGCTTCCTAAGCTTCAACGCTTGCGGTAGGTAGACTGCCATAGTAGAAACCGGTTTCCATGTTGTAGCCACGTACCCGACATACTCGACCGGATAGTACGCTTCGCCTCTAAAAACCTTCGTTTTAAAGATCCTGGCAATCGTGTAAGATCCTCCGAATCGTTGTCAACCGAGGCTTCTTGTTCGTGTGCTCACACCGTCAGGTGGCCAAGACCGTAGAACTACGTCGCGACAATCCTCCCAAAGGACGTCTTCAGGTTCCCACGTTGGAGGATCGTGGGAAAACTCCCCTCCCCAGTTGACGAACAACTCGACACCGGCAGCCTTGGAAAATCGCTAAGCTGAAATCTTTCCAACCCGATATTTTGGTTCATCGTGACCCGTGTAAAACAAAGCCCCGCTGGCCTTATCTTCTCGGTGTGGGCTGGTGGCTCAACGGTCAACGAGTACTGTCGGAGCTGGCTGAAGGTCAGAGGACTAGGTGTCATGTTTAATACCATTCAGACAACCTGTAGTTAAACCTGCGTCAGTCTAGTTGCAAAAGAGAATAGAGTATCGAGCGCTGAATGCGCGGAGGGAATAGACATCGCTCACCGAGGACACTTTGCGCGCCCGGCGCGTGGTCTCCGGCAAGGGGCATCGTGACTGTCTCCGCGGAAGTGTGCAGATGCTGCTGACAATTGGTGGGCAAGGCTTGGTCCATTTTGGGTTCCTTGGGCGGCGAAATGACGGAGGGCTGATTCGGCAAAGCTTAACGGTTTGAGACTGTAAACCTTCTTGATGGATTGACAGCAGAGCGAGGCTAAGATGAAAGCAAAAACGGCGAGGGGACGCACGCCCAACAGGCCGAGTCTCTCAAGGTGCTGCGCTGCCTGCTGTTTGCTGCCCGCGAGACATTTCACATATGTAACAGCAAGGCGGGTCCGAAAAGGCCTGCAAACTAATTTTGAAAATTTTCATCCAAGATGCGCTGCGCGAAAAAATTATGAAGTTTGTCCCTGTTGGCTCCGGAGGAAATGGGGAGGTTGTCACGAGCGGGAGCGGGAGAACCGGTGGGGCACCGGGGGTGCACCGGGTGGGCTACTACGGGCCGGATTATAGTTATCCTTAGCAAAGATTTAAGGGCCTTCTCGTATAAATCCTTAGTAGGGTAGGTTTGAATAAAAGTTATAACCTATACCTAAGGGGTAATTGGCGACTTTAGCACTCTGCGTGGAACCTAACCTGACATGTTTGAACCTCTACCTATCCCTATAGGCGTGCTGACTGTTAGAGCGATGATGGCACTTAATAGTACCTGAGCGGCTTAGCGGCGGAACACCAGTAGCGTAGCCCCTACGGCTAGCGGGAGGAATAATACCCCTGCGGGTATGATTGAGGGAGACGACCCCCTGGGGGCTAGTAATGGAGGGCTAGCGGAGGAGCCTTAGGTGTTTGATATTGACGTGATGGAGGACCTACTGATGGAATAAATCTAGGCTATTCTGGAGAAGGAAATGGCATGGGCGAAGAAAAGGAAGATGCTTGAATAGATTCTCGTATTGAGAAATGGGGATGACCTCTAAGAAGTACTCCTAGGAGGGTTGCTGGTGTTATACCTGGTGGACACCTTGGCCTCTAAGCGGTGTTGGAATGGCGGGCTGCTTAAGTAGTTACCCCCTTTTTGTTTTAAGGGTGGTGGGTGGACTGATGTTAATGACTTCCTATTTAAGTTAAAGGGCTGCTTTGAGATGGAGGAGGATGACCTTATTAGCGATAAGGGGAAGGTCTTATATATTGGGGGGTGCTTAGAGGGTACTATCTTGTGGAGATGGATGAACTATGTGGCTGCAGAGTATAATAATGATGTATTGAGGGCTACTTGGGGGGAAATAGAGGAGTGGCTGAAGGACTCTGTTGTAGATAGGGATATAAGAGCTTACTAGGTGGTGGTTGACCTAGGCGAGAAACGCTAAAAACCAGGCTAATTATATTAATAGTTTATTGATTAGTATGAACTTATTGAGGCGGAGTGCCCTGATAAGTAACTGGAGAGGACCTAGGTAGTTAATATTGTTAGCTGACTACTGCTAGAACTGAGGGACTAGGTGATAGTGATAGGCTTACTAGCTATGAGGTGCGAACTTGATAATATTGCTAAAAGGGCTGAAATAACCTACTAGTTACTATAAGAAATGAAGACTTCTTAGTTAGCTATACTACCTACCTAGAGGAGTGGTAACTGGTAGGCCCTGGTCTGCGCCTCTGAAGACTTAACCCCTAGGGGATTAGCCTTAGTAGTAGCGGCCTTAGCATTAGTGCTGACACTCTGTGAGGAAGACAGTATGGCTAAGAAGGAGGAGAGGGGGATACTTAGTGGGGGACCTGCTGTGAGGGATTAGACCTAGGTTACTTGCTATAATTGTGGGAAGCCTGGCTACTACTCTGACTAATGTGGAGAGGCTAGCTGCTATAACTGTGGCGAGCTGAGGTACTCTGGCTGCTGGTGCTATAGGACTTAGGGGGCTACTGGCGTGAATGCGATCTAGATCCTATAGGAAAAGGGGTGGGAGCGCCTCTGTATTGAGATGATCTTAGGTATTAGGGTTGGAGGGGCCTAGAAGGGAGTGAAGGCTCTTATTAACCCTGGAGCTGATGAGAATGTTATTGATTGGAAGGTGCTGCTGCATAATAGGGTACTACTAGAGGGTACTAGTGGGGAACTGCTGCTTGAGGGAATGTGGGGGTTGTAGGCGCCTGACTATGGGAAGAGGTCCCTGGTAATGAAGGCTACTGACGACCTAGGAGTAGCTAGGATGGCGTCATATAACTTCTGAGTTAGTGAGGCAGGGGACTATGATGCTATCCTGGGCATCCCCTGGTGCTGCGCTGTGCAGCCTAGTTTTGGCTGGGAGATGCTGGGCTGGACGCACCTGCTAGGGAAGGATAGCATCCAAGTAGTCACTAGTAGGAAGGGAGTGGCGCGAGCTAAAAGGGAGGTAAGGGCTGTATTTGCGGTAATGCCTATGGTGAGGAGGATTAAGGGGAGCAATGGGGGGGAACCTGTGGGAGAACAGGAGGTACTATCTGAATTTAAACTCCCTGAAGCGTACTCTGAATGGTCCCATGTGTTTGATACTATACTTGCGAGCAAACCTGTGGGAGAAGAAGGCTGCACTCATGCTATTGACCTTGAACTTGGACGTACCCTCCTGTTTGGGCCTATCTACCTACTAGCGGAAAAGGAGTTAGAGGAATTGAGGGACTACTTGATAAAGGCGCTTGCGAATGGGTGGATTAGGTAGTTGAAGAGCTTAGTAGGGGCCTTGATACTCTTTGTGCCTAAGAAGGGGGGTAAGTTGCGACTATGTGTGGACTACTGGGGGCTTAATGGCGTGACAGTTAAGAATTGGACGCTGCTGCCCTTCATTAGTGAGATCCTAGACTGACTTGGAGATGCGAACTGGTATATGAAACTCGATTTGAAGGACGCGTACCACTGGGTGCGTATCTGTGAGGGAGATGAGTGGAAGACGGCGTTCCGTATGAGGTATGGACACTTCGAATATTGAGTAATGCTGTTTGGGCTTGTTAACGCCCTGGCAACGTTCTAGGCCTACGTTAATGACGCCCTCGTGGGCCTTGTTGATATTGTGTGTATTGTATACCTTGATGATATTCTTATCTTCTTAAAGGATGAAGCCTTATATACTGAGGCGGTAAAGGAGGTGCTCTGCTGGTTGGATGCTGCTGGTCTCTATGTGAACCCTGAGAAGTGCGAATTCTACACCTGGGAAATATGGTTCTTAGGTTTTGCGATCTCCCTAGAGGGTATTGTAATGGAATAGGAACGGGTGGAGGTAATTGCGGCGTGGCTGGTGCTTACTAGTGTCTGAGATATTTAGGTCTTCCTGGGGTTTATAGGGTTTTATTGCTGATTTATCCTTAATTACTTGAAGGTGTGTGCACCCCTAATGGATTGGCTAACCACTAAGATATAGGGGTAGCGGGTGATGACTAGTGAGGTACTGGAGGCTTTCTATAAGCTCAGATTGATGTTTATGAGGGTGCTGATATTGAAATATTTTGACCTCTAACTACTGATATGAGTAGAGATGGATGCCTTAGCGTATGCGATTGGGGCTGTACTCTTATAGCTTTATGGGAGGACGTGGCACCTAGTAGTATTTATGTCTCGAAAATTGAGAGGCGTGGAGCTCTGCTATGGGGCACTGGAGGCAGAGCTGCTGGTGATCAGAGACTCTGCCTTATACTGGAGGTATTACTTGTTGTACACATACCACTAAGCCCTTTTCCTGATGGACTACCTTGGCTACTGCTACCTTGCTGGTAAGCTGCAGCTGAACAGCTGGTAAGCCTGACTTCTGCAGGATCTAGTGGTTTTCGACTTTTGTATTGAATACTGCTCTGGAAAGATAAACCCTGCGGATGGCCTCTCTAGACGACCTGACTATAGGATGACGCTAGGAGAGGTGGATAAGGCTAATGGGGCGTTCCTGGAAGACTTCCTATGGCGGTTTGGGGGACCTAGAGTAGTGGCGGTAGCTGTCTAGGGGTCTACTAGTGGGCCAGCCCCCACGATATCCCTAAACCTGATGCTGGAGGAACTTGAGCCCAGCCTGGTAGATGTAATAAAGGAAGCCTAGGGTGCTGATGATGAGTTGGTGAGCGAGGGTTGGTAGTGGTGGGCTAACTGGGGGTGCGACGTGGAAGGAATAGTGAGGTATAAGGGACTGCTGGTAGTCCTAGAAGGGTTAGCGCTACGAAGATAGATCTTGGTTGCGTTCCATGATGAGCCTACTAGTGGACACCTGGGTGTCACTAAGACCCTCTAGCGTATATGGAAATCCTTCTTCTGGAAATCTATAACTAAGGATATAAAGGAGCACGTTAAGATGTGTGCTGTCTGCTAACGGATAAAGCCCTAGCATTATGCTCCCTATAGAACACTTAATCCCCTGCTGGTGCCTACCTAGCCTTGGGAGGGTATATCACTTGACTTTATTATGAAGCTACTGGTGTTGAAGCTGCCTGGAAAATAGAGCTATGACAGCATATTAGTGGTAGTCAACAGGCTGATAAAGTATACGCTATATATACCTACTAGGGAGTCCCTTATGGCTGACTAGCTGGTAATATTGCTGGTCTATAAGGTGTTCCTTTGCTTTAGGATACTGCGGATGATAGTGTTAGACAGAGGCTTGCTGTTTACTAGTAGATTCTGGGTATTAGTGTGCCACTAGCTGGCTATATGTAGGAAACTGAGTACAGCTTACTACCTACAGACAGACGGTCAAACAGAGCGATAGAACCAGAACGTCGAATACTTCCTATAGGCCTACTGTAACGAGGAATAGGATGACTAGGCATGATAGCTATTAACAGTACAGTTTGTGTATAACAGCAGCTGGCATAGTGCCACCTAGATGACACTAGCTGAAGCGCTGATAGGATACTTGCTGTGGGGACCTTATAATGTGGAGCCTTAAGGCTTACTGCTAACAGAAGTACTAATAGCGAACGAATAGATCGCGCAGCTGGTCAACCGGAGGGCTGTAATTAAACAGCTTCTAAAAGAGTTAACTAAGCGCTATGAGAAGTAGTATAATTAAGGGTGATTGGTAGTTAATTTTAGGGTTAGCGAAAAGGTCTTGTTACGCATGAAGCACATCTGATAAAAACGCCTGTCGAGGAAGCTCTCCGATAAGTACGTAGGACTATTTGAAGTGCAGCGGGTTATTAGGGGGGGAGTGGCGTACGAATTGGCGTTGGACCCCTAACTCTGTATCTATAACGTCTTCTCACCCTCATAACTTGAGAAATTCTATGGTATGGATAACGCGCTGCGATAAGTGCCTATTGAAGCGGAAGGAGATGATGACGTCTATGAAGTCGAACGAGTAGTGGATTATAAGGGGCCCCCTAGGAACTGATAGTACCTCATTAAGTGGAAGGGCTATGGCGAAGAAGAGAACTTGTGGGAACCCTAGAGGAACGTAGGAAAGTAACTACGCGATGACTACGAAAATTCTATTTGTTGCTGAGCGACTTGGGGATCACTAGGGGTTCACAGGGGGATGTATATAGGCGGGTAAGTAAGTTTAATTTGGCCTAATAGCTAGGGAGCCTAGAGATAGCTTGTGAGGAGCTGGAGTAAGTAATAAGAAAATGCCTGAAGGCTAGAAAAGCTACTAGAAGATAAGAAGGGGTGGCGGGGGGGCACTGGAGGATGGGTGGGGG
>JAKMXA010000451.1:0-37215 GCA_025328625.1 Colletotrichum sp. SAR11_240
GTTGCCGATATCTGGCTGGTAGACTGGTGGACTATGATGTGGCTATCGTCTGCCATCTAAGGCGCAAATCAGGAAGAGACGGATGTTAGCTTGGCAGCCGGTCTTTGCATCCACAATGCTCGTCTTGCGCAAACATTCACGAAGAGGCGATGGGCAATGAGCTGTAATCTGGTCGCAGGAGTCTAGACGATAGCTGAACACTCAATTAAGAAGTCTAACTATGGGAGTTTAACAAACGTCAACAAATGAAAGTCGGGATGAGAAATAATAAACGCTAATAATTATCGACTGTTCCGCCTGTGATCTGTTCGTTCTTACCCACAAGTTGGAAACCGCTAATATCTCGCAAACTGGACTTCGGACGAAGTTGAACACACGTCTCCTTCTCGTTCTTTGTCTGGATCTTCGCTGATGTTGTCGCTGTCGCGGTTACCGTGGTTTGCCCGCGAATGAGTCTGAATCGTTATTTCCGTTGTTTTTGTCGGGTAAGAACTTGTCGCCGGCGACACATGGTTTCTATCTCCTTTCCCAATGCGAACCTCATACTCAGGCTCGTCGGTTTTCGTAAACTGCCTTGACCGCTCGCCGTTGAATGTTTCAAGAGCCACGTCATTTGCCTGTCCATGTCCTTGACTGCGCACGTAGGCGCTACTGTTCGAGGCCCCTCGTGTAAGTTCGACGAGGCGATTGAGAATGCTGAACTCGAGCTTCAGCTTAATACTGTATACCAACGGCTTCCAGGCTGTCTGTATGTCGTAAAGATTGGTGAACTCGAGGGCCAAAATCGTCACGTCTAGCAGGACGACTAGTATGTTCACCCAGATCAGGTGGTTCATGATCTTGCGGGTGCGCAAATCGCCGATGCTATTCATGAGACGAAGGCGTTTGGTTGTTTCCCAGACGTACAGCGCAGAAATGATGATCTCTTGTACGAAGAAGACGGTGAGTTGGATCTTTTCGAAGATGGTGTACGGATTCTGGAACGGCTCCGGGTTTGCCGAGTTGACCCCATAGACTAGAATAATAATGGGAATATGCAGCCAGATGGCGTCGGCGATGATCATGTACAACACCAGTCGTAGTCGCTTGCGGTCATGAACAACGATATGCAGGCGTGAGTATAGGACGACTGACTGGCCTGTTATCATGGCGCACCAGCCGATGAGAATGAGCGTGGCGTAGATGATCGGTTTCGTCGTGAGGGACAGGTGCCTCAGCAGGTAGCCGGTTCCATTGAATGCGATGCCCCATGTTGCGATTAAAATACTCCAAAAGTACAGTCCAGAGCGCCTTTTGAATGATGTAAAGATTGAGACGGTAAGCTCAAGAACGTTGTAAAAAGCAATGCTGATGAACACGCAAATAACAATCGCAACGATGATCCTGGTGTTGATGTCGATTTCTGCCATCGTTGCCAACGGTCCATGAAGTCAACAATGGCACAACAGAGCAATGTGTCCAGCAGAGCGAAAGGCCTTCGACTCAAGAGCTATCATTGTCGGACATTTAAGAATCACAAACACATCATTCTTCCTCAAAAAAACAGGAGTTTCAGCTTGCTTGGTTAGCGTGTGTCCTTTGGTGTTCCCAACGATACATCGCAGGAAGTACTCAAGACCTTAGACCTAGGCCTTCAACAGGACCATGTCGCGAAGCAACAGCTTGGCACATACATTAACTTTCTAGATGCCGTGGTCATTATAGCACTAACGTCCCTGGAGACGGACCTTTGCCCAAATTCGACCAAGTCGAACCATTGCCAAGACTCGGGGAACTACTCCGCAATAGCTAAAATTCGGAGTGGGGGTTCTGGGGGAGCTTCATTGGCACAGTCGCACTCCATCTTTTTGTTCCTTCACCGCAGTCATTATTGGACTAGTCTAACATCTTAATGCACCGGCAGATGCGACTATGCAATTTTAAACATGCAAGGGTCCATCAACGCGGGGACGTCCACGGTAGCATACAAAGCGCCTCGTACCCAACCTCTGGAACATGTTCCCCTCGTCACACACCACCAAGCACAACACTCCTGGAAACCAACAATGTCGTCTTTGCTGGCTGTAGTCGCTGCAGGTCTTCTAGTGCCCCTGGGCATGGGACTTTGTACCGCTGCCGAAGTTCCCGCCACAGCCCAGATAATTGACTGGAAGAGTTTCAACGTCCTGCAGAATGTGCCCCCTCCTGCAGAGGCGAACGACTCAACGGTATGTCGCTCCCATCCTCTTGCGGCTGTTTGTGCTCACTCTCATGCAGCTCTTCCTTTGGCCTGGTGTAACGAAAGAATCACTTGAGGCTAAACCTTTCCACATCTACGACGCCGAGTTCTACGATGTCATTGGACCGAACCCCTCGCTTACCCTCATTGCTACCTCTGACACCGACCCTATTTTCCACGAGGCTGTTGTGTGGAACCCTCCCACCGAAGAGGTCTTCTTCGTTCAGAATGCCGGTGCTCCTGCTGCAGGCACTGGGCTCAACAAGTCTTCCATCATCCAGAAGATCTCACTCGCGGAAGCCGAGGCTGTGCGCACAGGTTCCCGGGCTAACGCAACTGTCACTGTTGTGCCGTCGCAACCCCAGGTCATCAACCCCAATGGTAAGTCACTTGATACTTGAAGGCATCACACCAGCTTACATGAATGCCTAGGTGGGACGAACTACAAGGGCAACATCGTCTTCGCTGGAGAAGGCCAAGGTGACGATATCACCTCTGCCTTGTATCTCATGAACCCAGTTGCTCCATTCAACACCACCGGTGAGTTTCCTTAGTAACGCAAAGACGCATTTCGCTCATTGCCCTAGTTCTCTTGAACAACTACTTCGGTCGTCAGTTCAACTCGCTCAACGACGTCGTCATCAACCCCCGTAATGGAGAACTTTACTTCACCGATACCCTCTACGGCTTCCTACAGGATTTCCGTCCTCCTCCCGGACTACGCAACCAAGTCTACCGCTACAACTTCGAGACCGGCGCTGTCGCTGTCGTGGCTGATGACTTTACTTTGCCTAACGGTGTGTCCTCGTTGATGATGCTGCTAAAGATGACCAGTCTAACGATCGATAGGACTCACCTTCTCTCCTGATGGCAAGAAAGCCTACGTCACCGACACCGGCATTGCTCTGGGATTTTATGGCCGTAACCTCTCATCGCCCGCCTCCGTTTATTCCTTCGATGTAAATGAAGATGGCACCTGGGAGAACCGCAAGACGTTTGCCTACACTGCCTCCTTCATCCCCGATGGTTCGCTATTCATCCTTCCACTGCCTTTGCGCAAGCTAACTCTTGACAGGTGTCCACACCGACTCCACTGGCCGCGTCTACGCTGGGTGTGGAGACGGCGTTCATGTCTGGAACCCCTCCGGCAAGCTCATCGGCAAGATCTACACTGGCACTACTGCCGCAAACTTTCAATTCGCTGGAAACGGCCGCATGATTGTTACGGGGCAGACTAAGCTATTTTATGTCACCCTCGCTGCTTCGGGTGTAGAGTTACAGTAGTAACACGAGATGTAGATGGCTTTAGAAAAAGTGTAGCAACTGATGTTGAGTACTTAATGCACCTCCGGCCTAACATTAATAAGATTCTGCAACTATTTGGACCCATGAAGTACAATGTCCTGTCATCTGTACCACCTGAAATATCAATAAAAGACGTTATTCGTTATAGGAAAGATATCGGGCGGTTGCAAAAATCACATATACCCTCCAAATCGATATCATCTCTCCAGTTAAACGCCTCAATCTTCCTCGTCAGTTTCCCATCTCTGAACCGCTCTCCTCCATCAGCTGTTGCCGTCACACCTAAACCGTCGTCCTCTTCCCCGTCGTTTTCAAGCACATCCCAGCCCCCCAGATCACTGCCCTCGTCAACAAAGAATCCGACAGGTGGACGCCTGCTGCCGAAATAGATCAATGCGAAAGACATTTAGTCGCGTGCCACTGACTGTGAAATGAAGATGTTCAGGGGTCCAGGTGAATGTAAAGGGTAGCCTGGCAAGTGAGAGTCCGGTGAACTGACCAACAGTGAGCTTCACTTTATGAACAAGTCGCGGAGGACTTCGCGTTGTCTTCCGCGACGAAAGACGGTGCGTGGTGAGAAAGAGCGAAAGCACAATCTCAGGCTTTTTGGCATCGTCCCCATGAAATGGTGATACACTTGTAACCTTAGACCTGAGTAGCCGGCCCTCGACGCTCGCGATGTGAAGATACCCTCCACATGTAGAGAAGCGGGTCTTCATGCAGATGTGACGAGCTGTGTATTCTGTTAGCTTTCGTAAATTTTTGGGGTCATTAAACACTCACTATCGCTGGTTGTAGGCATCGTAGCTCGGATGAAATATGTCTTCTCTGCCCAATCGGCGAACAACACTTCGCCGCCACCTAACGGCCATACCACGAGCGACTTGTGTGGGTGTAATGCCGGCGGCGAATGGTACATCATACCTGTGGCGGGGGTTTCGTGTTCATAGTGGAATACACGGACATTCTGTCCCAAACAGCCATCATATACCGCGATGCTGGCTATGATACGATCATGCGGTTCTCTGAACCGATCTGGCATGCCTGGATACGTGGGGCGGTCGTTCTCTTTCTCCTTCAGCGAGTCGTCTCCCAGTTCGAGTTCGTTTTCCGTCAGCTGCTGGTGTCTGAATAAAGGCCTGCGCCTTTGGGGGCCCGTTGTGGCGGAACTTTCTTCATCGTCGGTCGACTCTGGTTCGCTCTTCTCATCTCCATCTGCTTTTGATGACTCATCAGACCATTGATCAACTTCTATCTCACTCTGAGACATCTCGTTGTCTGATTCATCCGAATCAAAGTCGGTGGATCCTTCGCTGCATGTCTCATATGCCGAATTGTCGTCAGACGAGCTTGATGAGTATTCGTCATCTGAATCTCCGCTATCTTCACTCGCTGACGAAGCCCCATCCGAGTCTTCTAAGACTTCGGTTATCTTCTGATCTGAGCTCCCTGCTGCGTGTGAATCTCTCTTTCGAGCTTTCTTGTGCACGTTGCGGCTGGCAATTACCACAACTTCGTCTCGCATGTCAAAATCCGTTGAAAGAGGCTCGAAGTTTCGATGCGATTTATGCTGTTCTAAAATGCTTCTAGCATCGTCATCCCGATTGTTCAAGACGAAATTGGCGACAGTATGTGAAAAGGCGATTGGACGGGCTGTGTCCGACTTAAAGTCAATGTTGCCAGTAGTGACAGGAGTGGTGGAGACACATTGCGGGGCGTCTAGAGACCTAAGATCCCACGTTTCGAGAGAAATTTCTGCTGAGTCTCTATGCTCATTTTGGGTTGTCAGTGGCTGTGGTACTAACGCACAACATTTCATATAGAGTCAGTCAGACCAGGGTACTCTTACTTCGATGGCGACGACATCACAACGAACTGGGACCCAGACGACGAGATAGTGTCGGCAATGATGAATCGCTCAGACATATCGCACTGGAATGGCTCATTGGTCAGCATGAAGCTTGGATATCTCTCCTTCATTGAATTCATGAAGTGTGTTGGTCCGAGAAGGCTTGTTAGACACCTGTCAACCTCTCCCCAGAAGTGTTCCGTCAGACACGTTCCTGATTTAGATTCTTCACAAGTACCAAGCTTCAGCAGGTGGCCCCACTCGTTGGCAAAGTGTCTGTAATCTCGCCGAATCTTTTTCGAGTCGTCGAGATATCCGAAGTTTCTAGAGGCTTGATCTAGTCCGAACCACCGAGGTATGGCTCGTCGGTATAAAGGCTTCGACGTTATTTTCGAGCCTACCGCCTTGAATTGATGAAATTGTCCCCCAACAAACAAACTCTGTACCTGGATCAAAGTTTGGAAATTCGGGGATTTCAAGAAGTCAAGCAGCTCTTTGCGAATCTCAGTCGTCGGTTCCACGTCTTCCAGATGTCGATCCCAGTATTTGGCACTGTACGATAGGAGACCGTGTTGCTGGGCGTCGTCATATGATAGGGTGAGTGTTTTGTGGCAGTCGCTGCGCGTGAGTTCCACTAATGTGGAATACCTTGGCTGAGAAAGGTAACGAAGATAGATATGCCCCACTCGAGACGCAGCGATGGCAGATGTGAGGGAAAGTTGAGTGGATGTCCCGGACTGTAACACTCCAGGATTCTTAGCCAAAAATTCCTGAACTGTCGCGTGGCAGAGACGACATAGCGGGTTTTCTGGCTCGGTGGGGTCGTGTTGAGTTTCGATTAATGGGGCAAAAAGACGTTGCAGATTGTTCGGGACCGTTCGAGGGTTGACCCCTTTCGCTGGATCTGATAGAGCCAGGGCCATGGCTTCTCGAAGCTCATGTAAGCGTAGAGGCCGGCGAGCAAACCCAATCAGTGAAAATAGTATACTATAGCGTCATTAGTGTAGTTCGCGAAGGCTTTGTCATCAATGCTGAGTTCAATCTTTTTTTACCTGATGTATTTGTGTTGCTCTTCTTGATATTGGCCAAAGATACGATTGTACATCTCAGAGAAGTGATTGGGCACTCTGGACTTTATGAAAGCTGCAACATCATCAATGGTGAAGACGCCATCTTTCAACCACTCAACCATTAACTTGGCGTATAGAAAGTTTCCTTTCGCCTTTGCTTGTAACTCTTGTAGGACCCACTCGCCAACTGTTACAATTAGCAAATGACGGCTATAAATGAGAGAAGGATGCGCTCTAAGGGGTCCTTACCCGGCTTGCCTTCCACGACTTCGTCTCTCTGCCAGTTCTCATCGAATTTTGGTACTGTACGTATGAGAAAGTCTTCAACATCAGCTTTCCCATGGTCGTCCACATTGATCACCATATATCCTTCTAGGCAGCGTTCGAGGATGTTCGTTCTGCGGGAACTGATCCAAATCTTCTGGACTACAGGCAGGTCCATATCTTCATCGAGGCCGTGTAGTAGCTCGATAATTGTTTTGGCTGCATCTGCACCTTTTTCCTCGTCCACGCCGTCAAGGAAGTAGTGGATCGATACTCGGTCCGTGGCTGCAAGAGCTCCGTTGTCTTTTCCGCACCCGTTTCCGTGCTTGAGAATGAGTCGAGCAGTCTCTGCTAGAGAACTCAGGTTCTTCTCCTCCGTCTTGACGTAGTCACTGACAAAATTCGCGATTCGTTGGTCTTTCCGACAGAAATGCCGGAATAATTGGTCAACAAGAGCCGCTGCTGCTTTCATCCCGCTACGGTGGCCAGACTCGGACTGGTCATCGAAACGATAGAAATAGTACAGACAAATCCCGTTCAGCGTTTTTGAGACGTGTTCTATAGCTGCGGAACAAAGACATGATTTTCCGGCCCCAGGTGAGCCTCTGAGCCAAACCTTTGATTTTGTTTCGTTTCGGTCGGTGGTCAGCCAGTCTTGAAAAGCGGCGTGACTTAGAAGCCACCTTCCACTGCCCGCATCTCGCGCCGACACATTCCTCTCGTGGACTTGGCTGTTCAGATTGTTGTCTGACTTCGCATCGAGCCATCCTATTACATTATTATACGCGTGATCTGGAATTCGTCACTGTCAGTTGAAGGTGATTCTCAAAACATGCGGCATAAATACCTTGTTGGGCAATGATCTGAGCAGCCTGAACCTCCTTAACATCATCACCTATCGTTTTAACGTACTTGTTCACCTGTTGGACAATGGTCCTGTGGTTTGAATTAGTTGTCTGTATCCCATTTGCATATGACGGATAAACGTACTGCTGGTTTGATACAAGAGCCATGCTAAAAAGTTTAGAAGCGTCGTCGAGAGATTTCAGGGCCAGTTTTAGCTTTTTGTCGAACTTGACTCCCTGCAGAAATCTTTCCCTCCTGCCGCTGTTGATGTAACCCTTGATAATCTGTATAGCTTCGTGTGATCGGGATACGACGGGCTTGAGGTATTCGAGGGATGCCATACGATCGTCGTCGTCGTCATGAAGCTCCTGGTGTGTTCTGAAACTGCCCATGACGCCGTTGACTTCCCAGAGGGTTTTCATCATGCTTTGCATCTCCTCCGATGACATGGCCGAAGTGCCGAGTTGTTTTTTGATTATTTTGAGACATGATTGCGCGGCGGCCAATATGCCCAGCACTCCAACTGTAAGACTGAAAGGATCCATTCCCAATTTCTGTTGCCCTCTATGTCCTGCCTATGAAGGAAAGAACGCACAAATTATGCGAGCGTCAAACAAATGACATGAATTGGGAGTAATCGAGTGAAATGGAAACGGTAAGTGTGGAAGGGTCCCATGCTTAATCCATGATGGAATCCGCAACATGGGCCGCGAACCATAACAGTCCATCTCAGTCATGGTTCAAGACTCAGATGCAAATTCCAATTGGTTCTATGCTGCTTATCCTGGCTCAATAAAAAAGCGCATGTGGATGCAAAGCCTCAATCTGACCGCAGCACACCCTTTGTAGTCTCATGCCTAGCCTGCCTTGCCTACCAACGAAGCGGACCAATCATGTATTTCACATGGCGATCCGCGCCCTAAACGGCCTGCGGTCAGCGTCATAATTACTCCAATGGCAGCGTGCCACGGGACTTATCCCATGCAGATTAACCGTTAGGTGTTGAACATCCATGAGAGTGGAGACGCTAGGAATGGATATGAGAATCAGGCTGGAGTCAGCCTCAAGCAACGCCAGTAGGCAGAAGTAGGCAAACAGTCACCACCCCTACCACGCAAGGCGAACTAGACAATACTCTTGTTCTTCGCCTTCTTTCTATGGAATATGGACATGGTGAAACGCTCCATAATTCTCAATGGTTTTGCCATCGGCAACCCTAGTCCTCTCGTATTTATAATTTCTTTTGAGAAGCGTCTTGCAACTTACAGTGTTGAAGCCTCATTGCATTTACCTACCTATGCATAGGTGTTAGTGAATATGAGTCAAGTCGCTGTCAGCACCTCCAACAAGGACGATGGGGCAAAGCCCGACTCCAAGGTCCGGAGTCGAATTCTGCGGTATGATGAAGTGTAAGTAGAATAGCATGGAATGCTCGAATCTATCACAGAATCATTGACTAATTAATGGTATTAGATATGACTTGTACGCGAATTCATATTTGGCGCCGTACTGCAAGGCGTGAGTGTGGCAGGTCATCAAAGCTAATGTCTTTCACAATGGCAGTCGAACGAGTCAAGTTCGTTTGATCAAATCAGTCAAGTCCGATACAAGGAAACAAAATAGTCGGAAGGCCGTTTTGAGAGTTCGGAGACTCATGGATGAGAACGGTGTGCATACCAAGACGGAGGTGGATATCAAGTCCAAACGAATTTCCCAGGTCATGCAAGAGATCAACCCGGATGTCGAGAGCATTTCATTAAAGAAGAACCCGCCGGTTGTAAGTTATTGGTCTCCCCATATATTCTGATGGTCTTAGTCTTTTAACTTCATTGGGTAGGTTCCACTTGAGCTTTTTTATCATAACCGCCTGGCACTCCGAGAGCAACTAGACAAAGCAAACAACTCTGAGCCGAAGGATGAGGAGCTCATTTCAGATTTGGCAGAGACTGTGAAGTTTGCCGACGAAGATCACGCCACAAACATAGCTAATCTCGAACCGTTACTGGGCGCTGGAGAAATTACCTGGGACCTCCTGTGGGCTCTCTTTCCCCCCAATATTCTAGTCTACCGATACCACCGCTTCACCGAGCAAGACCAGGTCCTCAAGTTCAGGACTATCAGCCAACAGAAATGGCCAGACAAATCGAGATATTGGCGGCTGAGCTGTCACATCGTAGCAGACGATGGAATCAAGTTTGGCCTGGCTACTGAGCCGATGGTCACCATAATCGACGAGTTTACCGGAGCTCGAAAGATTGCTGACTTGCGCAAGTTCCCTCTCCGATACCATGAAAAGTGGTCGGAGATCCTTGCCAGTGCACTGAGTCGAGGACGCCGGCTTGTAGAATTCCGCGAGCCTCGGGTGATGGAGACCAGCGGGTCAGCCATGTTCGAGAATCGTACGAATCGTTGGGAGCCTTATCAGGTCAAATTTCCTTCACATGGGAGAATGATCGTTGATCCAGCCGGCTTTCGGTCTGTGAATCCGAACATAACGTTCATGCCCGAGGTGCATGCCAGGCTATCTCGAGAAGACTTGACTGAAGAGCAACTCATTATTTGTACGCCGGTTATGATGGGGTTTTGCTTCGGCAACTCGAAATGGGGTACGTCATCACTGACCAGCAGTATTCATAGTCAAATCTGAGCTAATTGGAATTGCAAATTAGGAGCATTTGCTATGCCTCGACTTATCGACGTCAAGTGGAATCATCAGGCCTTTGACGACCTTGTTCTAGAAAAGTCGACGAAAACGCTTGTTCATTCCATGGTCAAACAGCATTCTTCAAAGGGAGACAGCTTCGATGACATCATCTCTGGAAAAGGCAAGGGAATAGTTTGCCTTTTCAGTGGTCCACCTGGTAGCGGCAAGACTCTGACAGCTGAGGCTGTAGCTGAGATCACCAGGAAGCCTTTGTACAGCGTGTCTGCAGGAGATCTGGGTGTTAAACCCAAGGAAGTAGACCAAAAGCTCAGTGAGATTCTGGAACTCTCTCACAAGTGGAATTCGGTGCTTCTTCTCGACGAGGCTGACGTCTTTCTCCAAAAGAGAGATTCCGCGGACATCCAACGCAATGCTCTTGTGAGCATATTTTTGAGACAACTCGAATACTACCAGGGAATACTCATCTTGACGACCAACCGGGTTGCAGAGTGCGATGCTGCGTTCGAGAGCAGGATTCATATTCCAATCTTGTACCCTGACTTGGACGAGGCCGCTAGAAGAAAGATATGGGCGATGTTCTTGAGAAAGATCAAGAACACACCACAAGGTGCTGCAATCGGGATTACCGAAGAAGACATTTCGCGACTAGCAAAGATGGAGATAAATGGTAGAAAGGTCAGTAGTTGTTTTCCTCGATACAGGCGGAGTGGCGGGCTGACCATTTAGATCAAAAACATATTCAGTAGCGCCAGAATAATTGCCAAGGAGATGGATGAGGTTTTTTCCATCTCTCACATAGACATAGTTTTAAATGCTACTAGGTCAGGCTTCAAGGCAATAGACCCAAAATGAGAGGAGCGGATAAGAATGCTGGCATAGAAAGACTTTCTCTAGGTTGATTGTTTTTCGTTTTTCTTTTTTCGCTTTGGCGACGTTTCGTATGCAACAGCTCTTTCATTATTTAGAAGGTATATCAACATTAAATTGAGGCGAGTTACATGTTTCCCATCACTTAGCTTCCGCTTCAGGGTTGCGGATGGCTCACAGAATTGCGAAGTGTTTTTTCACTGCTCCATAGTCATATTGAAGCTAGGAAGAAATGTGTAAATACCAAGAAAGTTACAATGGTAAAACTAACAGCAGAAACGCTGCCAGAAGTGAGGTTTGTACAACATCTTTTGCTTTCGCCCGGTGACTCACGAAATCTGGGTGCCGAGCACTTGGATGCTCTGTATCAAAGGCACCGCGTTTGCCTGTGTTACCTGGAAACGAATTCGGCTAGTGTCCATCGCGCTACCGAGCCTATCGATGCGCTTGTAGCCCAGAGAGGTGCCGTTGACAACGTTCTCGAACGCTCCATCCATTAGGCATTCAATGGCGTATCCGCCAACCCGCTGACCCAGGGCGGTATGTTCCTGAATTATGACAGCCTCAACGCGAGCCGTGGCACCCAGATCGATTTCCAACCAGCCTGTACGCTCCTCGTCATTCATGGTCCAGTAGGTATCGGTTGAGGAGCTCAGAACGTTTGCAGGGCCAAATGTAGAGTTGTTCCCGCCTCTGACACTGCTGGCCGTGACTTTTGAATCGGGAGTGACTAGGTTGCGGCCAAGAAAGCTGTCTCTGAGACGCTTGAACTCCATTAGGGCATCGTTGTCCTCCTTAGTTATCTGCCCTGTGGTGTCCGGTGGCACGTCCAGCAGGAGGCTCACGCTTCGCCCCACAGACTGGAAGTACATGTCCAAGAGCTGCTGTCCCGTCTTGGGCTGTTCGCTGGCGTGCCAGAACCAACCAGTCCGGACCCGAGCATCGGCCTCAGCGGGGGTCCAGTACAGTCCGTCACGGAGGCCTGTTTGTAGGTCTGCCTCGCTGAGGCGCTCTTGGTCCTGCGTCCGGCTGATGGTGTGCCAGTTGGTGGGCACCGTCACGCCATCCTCATTGCCAACCCATCGAGCGTCTACACCTTGATGACCCCACATGATCGCCGAGGGTTGATGCGTGCGAATGATGTCGCGGAATCCTGTCCAGTCGAAGGTTTGGACAGTGCTGGAGCCGCTGGCGCCGTCAAGCCAGATCTCGAAGAGCGATACAGGGCTTCCGTCCGTCAGAGTCATGTTCACCAGCTCCGTGAGCTGGCGGCGGTAGAGGTCATTATAGTCCCCATCATTGTTGTCGCCAAATATTTGCGGCTCGTCGTAAATGGTGCTGTTGAGCAGAGGCTTCGGCATAGCTGGGTCGCGATGGATGTCCCAGGGTGACAAGTACACACCGAACTTGAGACCATACTTCTTCGCCGAGGCGGCAGCCATTCGGACCACGTCAGTTTCCAACTCAGCTGCAGAGCGATTCTTGGCCCAGCCGCCATTGGCAATCTTGTAAGTGGTTGTGGTGGTGTTCCACAGCGCCATGCCGTCATGATGCTTCGCTGTCAATATCATGCCGGACATGCCCGCATCGGCGAACGACTTGGCCCATTGGTCCGTATCCAGCGCTGTCGGGTTGAAGACGTCGGGGGGCTGCTGACTCCTGCCCCATTCTTCGTCGGTGAAGGTGTTGGGTCCAAAATGGATGAAGGCGTAGTATTCCATCCGATGCCAGTCGAGCTGACGCTGCACTGGAGTCTGCAGATAAGCATCGGGGGGCGCCTGTGCCCTGGTTGGGCTAATGACCAGGATGAGGCATGCGGCTACAAGAAGCCACTGGCGACAGAGAGGACCAATCATTGCTCCAAGTCGTCCAAATAATTGCAAGATATACGGAAATACATCTACAACAATAGTCTTTTGGCCGTTGCGTCGCGAACAGAGTGCTTGTCGTGAGTTTGTCCGGTCCAATGTTGTTCGACCGGTTGGTTCTGAATCATGCCTTACCTGATTCTCCAAACATGGGGGATATATCCGGTTTAATGTTTATATGCATGGACTTATGACGGAGAATTTCCCCTCACCACCCCAGGCTTCTCCTCATTTCGACGGCGCATGCTCGACCGAACGAACCGCAACGACCCACTCTATCCTGATGTTGATGTTACCTCACGACAAGCTCAACTTCCTAGTCGGGTATAGATACCTTACCATGGAACGTCACATATAAGTTATTGCATCTATTCTTAACTTTGAAATGAGCATCACCTGAGGCCTTGCAACATAACAACCTCTCGTATTTTCATTCACAGTAGCTACCGCCCAACATTTTATTGTATTAATTGACACACCGAGCCTAAGTCTAGTGACAGACTACGCATTTCCAGCGTAAAGAGACTACTCACAAATCCCGAATCTACTTTAGATCAATCATGATCTGGCCAAGGGATGGGGTCTTCTCATGCCGACTTCTGTTTTCCGTGACTAGGTGTAATGGCGGAAGCTATCTCTGGATCAACAAGCAGAGAGAGCAGCGCAGGCATCTTTGACTCTTCCGGTATCATAAACCATCGAAGACGGGTCATGAGACGGCCAAGTCGAGGAGATGCCGTGATGACAGCAAATGGCACATTTGAACAGAGTCCGACTACCAAAGGCAGAGCCCACGTCATGGATTCTGCATCCTTTGATCTAACGCATAGAGCTACCACGCAGCTGATACCAATTACAAACTGCGGCCAGAGTACACGAGAGGTGTCGCTCCAACTGAGTCCTAGTCGGTTGCGATTTTGGCCATCCCAGCTGATCGACTTTCCCATAAGCAAGCCAATGAGAAAGACCGCAACGGACACGGCGGTTGCAGGCCCGATCAGAGTCATCACAATGAACTCCGCCAGTCCGGCCAGCAAACAACGGTACATCCCTCCATAGCGCTTGAAAGAAGTCATCGCTGTGTCAAGAAGGCCGGCAATCTTGGGGAAGCAGCCGATGACGACGAGAATTACCTGTGGAGTGAAGCCTAGATGCGTATGACTTCCGTCGATTTCACCGAGGGTGACTTTCCAAATGTAGGCCAGGGTCATTACGACCCAGCAAGCCTGAGACAGGTATGTGGTGATGGTCTGGCAGACCTGGAAGCGGGTGATAGAATTCAGGCCGGGCTCGTTCAACAGAAACCTGTACTGCATTGTGCCTTGGCACCAGCGCAATTCCCGCCGGAGATAGTCGAGGAAGGTGGGCGGATTGGTTTCATAGCTTTCTGTCTCGATGGGGAGGAGCCTGACTTCGTAGCCAGCCCGACGCATGAACATGGCCTCCATGAGGTCGTGACTTAGAATGTAGCCGCCCAGTGGTGGCCCTCCCGGCAATTTTGGCAACATACAGTTCTCATGAAATGCCTTTTTGCGGATGATGGCATTGTGACCCCAGTACAGCGTGCAGTCGGCAGCCCACCAGCTGAATCCCGTATTGTATGCACGCAGGCTATGACGGAGTCCAAACTGGTATATGCGAGTAAAAGCACTAACAGCCGGCAAGCCCACGACCAATGTTTGCAACAATCCGATCTGGGGATGCTTTTCCATGCTGAACACCAAGCGGCTGAGGAGGTCTCCGCTCATGGCGCTATCGGAGTCAAGCGGGACAAAGAAGTCGTCACCCTCCGAATGCTTATCGAGATAGTCCTTGATATTTCCCGCTTTGAAACCGACGTTCTTCTCTCGGCGGCGATAGACTGGGCCGCGAAACATGCCCAGCTCTAGACTTTGCCGAATGCGAGAGAAACCCTCTTCTTCCTTTCGCGCAACATCTGGAACGGTGGTGTCGCTAAGAACGACAAAACGGAAATGTTGAAGACGGTTGACCCGGCGTAGGCTTTCGTGCATAGCCCGAAGATGGTTGAAAACTGACTCCGGGTCCTCATTTCGCATGAAGATGGTCAAAGCAGTTCTGGAAGCAAGTCCTGGAACGGGGCCATCGGCTTCGAAGTAAGGGTAGATGGACTTGCTGGCTTTGCCAAAGGCAACGATGCAGAGTCCGATCAACGTGTTCCAGAACGTGACGACTGGCCATGGAACACAAATTGTAGCACAGATAAGAATGAGAATGTCGAGAAGGCCGGTCCGTGGTTGAGTGCAACTGGTGAAATACGCCCAAAGTAGCGGAGCTGTCGTAACAACATTGAGGATGAGTACCAGCGAACGACGCTGCGGAATCGAGATGCCGGTGTAGTGGATTGACGTTGCGACCTGAGTTATTTCCTGTACTGCCATTTTGAAGCTCGTATGCTTTTCGGGATATCAAGGGAAGCGCGAGAACAGCATGATGACTTCACACATGGAATGTGAAGACTTCTTATGCGAACAATCATGACGGGGCCACACGGGCGATACCAGTTCTAACTCCATCTTGTAGACAGTCTACATGTAGGCTTGTAGACATTGGACTAGTTGTCTATCTGTGGAGCCTTATTCCGGCTCCCACATCAAACCTCGCGATTCAGGAGCCTTAGAGGCTCAGACCAGAAAGGGCTGTCGCTTACACGAGTTTCTAAGCAGTTTACAAGAAGGAAACTTGGGCGGCTCGAATGGCCAAAGCTCCTCATTTTGACCCAATATCTCCAGTTAGCAGGGAAGTGTCCTACTCACCCTGGCTCTGGGTTGATCTTACTCCATGTGCGGCTGCTTTTCGCCGCTTAATCAGCATCTACGTTGAGAATGAGGTCTCTCTTAGCGGCCCATCTCCGAGGGTGGACTCTGTGCTGTCTATCGGACTTCTCGATTGGGAACTCCGCCCGCTTGCGATGTGAGACCCGCCAGTTTGAACAACTTGCGCTGTTCACAACCTCTCATTGCCTCCCGTCTGATCTCTATGGTGTATCATATTTCTGCCGGTTGATTTTCCAGTGAGGCATTGTCGTTCATTTGCTCTGCTTCGTTGGAGAAACACCTCCTCTGAACGCTTTTATCTAAGTGCAATGTGTTATCATCTTTCCCTTGGACAGTTTGCACGCATGGGTTAGATAGATAATGGCAGAAAGCAATTCAAGAGAGAGGTGGGTCGATTTCGGGTCGGAAATCGCACCAAGATATATTCAACCAACTTGTCTTGGACATGAGACAGCACCTCAGATAGCAATTTGAGTACCATATCGAACAGGAACATTATACTTGCCTAGTACTACACAATGCAGAAAGTGAGAGGCTGGCGATCGTCTGAATGAACAGGGATTTAGGAAGAACAACAGACGAACATGGATGGCACTGACACGATAATTATAATAGAGTTCGTTAGGCTGGTTTGACGTGAAAGCTGAAGAAGCCGAGAACTCCTGAAATCAGGCGGTAAGGTCATGCGTCAACTTCAGAAATGAATGATACTTGAACATTTGCGAGGCTGTTAATACTTCCCATCACCTCAATAAGGCCAATTTTGCGCCCGAAGCTGCTCGGAGATGTTTTCCATCGTTCTGTCGCCAACGCTCACATTCAATTGCCAGGATCATGTGCCCGGCACCAAGTTCCGGTCGGGGAGATGACATAATCTCCGCTTGGTCCGTACGTAGGCGTCTCGCGAGCCGGAGGGTTTCTGCTACAGATTACTCTAGATCCCAGTGCATGGACCCACAGCTCCGAGGGAGTGGTTCGGCCAAGCCGTGATACGGCCTGGGCCGAGTCGCGAAAATCAATGGGGATGCTGAGTATCTTGAGTCATGTTACCGAAAGTTCACTATTTTACAGCCTGTACATATACACCACAGCTCGGCATCCCCTTCCTAAAGTTTTCAGTTGAACTACTGCCACTCTTCACCTTCATCTAATCGATAGATTGAGCAGCAAGTGTCACAGGCTGGCCTGCTCGTTCCCTCAATATCAGCCTTTCATATTCATTGATATCAAGGGACTTCGAACGACCTGAGAAATCGATCTTCAACTCTCGAGTCTTTCAATATGAGACTTGCACAAGTCACGGCCTCCGCGGCGCTTTTCGCCGGCTTCGCCTTGGCCCGACAGGACGCATGCTCGATCGAACTTCTTAACATCAACCAAGCCGTCGTCGACACCAAGTGCATTCCCTTCGACACCACCATAGCAATGAAGGACCCAACAGGACCCGGCGGCGGTCAGCTCTACAAGGTCCACGTCAACAACCTCTGTGGAATCGGGCTGGATGATGGCCAAGAGCTGTCGAACGGAGCTTCATTGAGAAAGGTCGGCCCATGCTCTCCTGATTCAGGTTGATGTGTTTGGTCAGAGCTTCGGAAATCACTTTTGTATATACAGAAACCCTTGTATTCATTGTTCGAATAAGGTTTTGAACCTAGATGTTGGCTCAAGTGCCACGAGCCCGAGATGTTTATTTTAATGGTTAAGCTTACATTGAGCCACCCGAAGGCAACTTCACACCCACTGGCCCATCTCCGCCACGACTCACTCCTTTGTACGTGCCGTCGTCTTCCTTGAAAGTGAGGCCAAAAGCCTAGGAAAATGAGCGCATCTGATTGGTTGATGGTTCCCTGTTGGAGTGCCAAACTGGCAGCCGACGTTTTTGCGCCAACCCACTTTCAATTGTCACACCTTGCCAACCACATCTTGACCCACAGCTCTCATCACCGTTTGAAGCGATCCGGCAGACGTCCAAAAACTATCAACCTCCAGGTTTGCTGCTGGTTCATATCAACCCTTGCAAGCTTCATCCGCCTCACCGACGATTTTCCACCTCCAAGCCTCGCTTTGATGGCATCCAAGAGCCAGCCAGGCGGCGCCAAGCCCATCTACGGCAGAACGCTGGCGGGCAAGATCCTATGGCTGCCCAAAAAGGAAGAGATCAGCCCTTCACTCGACACCGACCTGTCACCTGGGGTCTATAATCACCCTGTGTTGATCATGTCCCATACACCTCGCGACGATGGCACTGTGAGAGCTCTAACTGTATGCGACTTTCACCTGATGGATCCAAATATGGCTAACATGACTACAGATGACTTCGGCCAACGGCAGAAACATCACGGAGGACATGGCCTTTCACTGGAAGTTTCGTGAGAAGTACCTACCCGTCGCCCCGACGCCTCCCCACGCAGACTCGGGCCTACAGCTCCATTTGGCGGGACCTAGCGCAAGCAACAAAGCCTACAGACCGGCATACGTGATGTTACAAGGAGGACCTTACACAATCCACCGCGATGTGCTGAGAGCGCATCAAGGCACCAGTCTTAGTTCGAAGTCGTTCGGTATCCTCGTTACGGAGATGGGCTACACCGAGGAAGAAGATTACTTGAGGGAGCAGCGGGTTATTGAGAGAAGAAAGCGGAAGATCGAGAAGGATGCGGAGAAGGAGAAGCGCAGGGCCTTATGGGACCAGGGACAGGCAGAGAGTAAGCAGAAAGCCGAGTGGAAGAGGCAACGACAGGCAGAGTATAAGCAGAACGTCGAGGAGAAGAGGCAGCAACGACAGGTGGCCAAGAAGGAGAAGGCCGACGAGCGGATGGCCATCAAGATTCAAAGGATGGCAGTTAAGGAGAGGGAGATGGCTAAGGTGAACACCAAGTTGGACAAGTGCTTCTTCTGTCTGATGGCCAGCATTCTCGTGGGCATTCTTTGTGGAGAGGGTTTGCTCTGGTATGGCTTTTGGTTGGCGTTCGGCTTCTGGTAGGCAAGAAGGACAAGGAAGACAAGGAATGTAGAGATAAAACGCATCAAAGGAGTTTCAAGGGCATCGAAGCATATATGCATGGAGTTATTCATTCAGAGGCGACTGTATAATCTGACAAGGCTGGCAGATTACAACGACAAGGCTGAGTATGAGTTCGATGAGGTCCGCATCTGAATTCTTGAACCACCTATCAGACGTAGCGTACAGAGCTCCCTCGACACCCAAGCAGCATGCTACCAGGTGAATTATCTTTTCACCTTGCCTGGCTTGGGTAATATGACATACTTTCCCTTTATCCTCTTTTCCATAGCAAAACCTCGAAGTGTCTGGATTCCAACCCGACCGCCCCGTTCTCGAAACCCTCGATGCCTCCTAAACCTCAACAGAAGCGACGGTCCCTGGAGGAGACGACAGAGCCCTTGGCTGGAAAGATCGTATTTGTTCCACCAAAGAACCGGATTACCTCTCGCCTGAAGCCCGACCTGGAGAGGACAGGCTACAACCATCCAGGCGTGATCATCTCCTCGCGGGCTGATGGTGTTGGCCGTGTGAAGATAGCCATGGTTGATGACGACCCTTGCCCTTCTGACCGTCCACTGAATAATGTCTTGCTGACCATCTCTACAGTTGACGTCTTTTAAGGACACACCCGTCGCCTACGTCCTCGACCGCGAGGAGGACTACGCCCATTACCTGCCCATCGACGACGCCCTCCACCCCATATCCTCCATACGGCGTCTACAGAGGCGTCCCGAGAGCCCCTCGTTGCGGAAGAAGTCGTACGTGTACATCGGAGAAAAGCACACCATCCCCTACAAGGCACTTGAGCCGTACGGCCATTCGTCTCGATACTCAGCGGGCCCGTGGCTATGTCAAGGGTCGGTCCGAATACTACAGTCGCACTTTGGCGAACCACTCGACGACGAGGACGAAGACGACGACATCAGCTGCACCGACACTAGCGATGGTGAATGCGATCTCGGTGAAGGAGATCCTGATGGTGAGGGGCAGCTTGCCGGATGGCACATTGATGTTGAGCTGGAGTCAGTCTCCATCGGGCAAAGCACTTTGCCTTTGCAGCTGACCCTTGTTGCTGGGCCTTCAGCCGCCTCAATATTGGGGTCCGAAGGCTCGTCTTCCAACCCGCCTACGCCAACAGAGCGATCACTATCAATCTCACGGCTCTCCTCTTCATCTTTATCGTTCTCTGAGTTTCCGCCGTACTGCGACGAATACGCCGCTTTTCACCAGCCCCAGTATGAGGTGTCGCCTTCGCTTGCGACGCAAGGTGACTGTGCCACAAAACAGACTCAAACTCGGCCAAAGATATTGGCCACACATTGCTACCTTTTGTGGATGATCATAACAATGATTGCTTTTGGGCCTCAACTTGTCGGGGATGGCTCCGGCGAGTAAGATCTTTCTCAGACTATCGCAGTCCTGAGGATGGGATACTCGAAGGATGGGGATGAGGGATGACGATCAAAAGATCCGCACGCCAACATAATCGTGAGGCCTGAAGGGTTCAAAGATCACAAATTCGCCCAAAGACTGATGGCTAAAGAGCGCAACCTCGTCTGGAAGCAATGTCAGGCCATTGCCAGCAAGGAGCTGATTGGGTCTAGAGATACTGATGATATGGGGGGAATTGGGGTTTTATACGAGGCGGAGAGTATTGTAGGATGAATGGCCTCAAGGGAAAGAATAGGCTATCTGGTCGCTTTCAATATCGTGAGAATGTCGACCCCAAGGTGCCTCCCACCATCTCTGTGATTGGCTGAGGGGGAATAGCGAGGGAGAGTATCGCCCCTACTGGGTGAAGCTTTCGGCCCTTTCAATCAGTGTACAACACATGTCAAGCGACCAATCTTCGTATACCAATCATGGTGACAGCGAGTGAAGTTGACATTAGGTTACGGCGAGACAGACACGATATCAGAAGAGAGATCTGGAGAGAACGACGCGACCGTCTTACTTCTTCTCTGCAGACGTCAAACTCCTGCAAGCTACATGAAAAACACCCAACTTAACAATCCCCTTCATCCCCCTCAACAGACCAATATTCTTCTCAAAAGCCTCAGTATCCCTGAACTTCTGATGCGCCTCAACACTAGACCACCCAATAAAAGCCACCAACAAATTCCCTGTCTTTCCATCCTCACCCGTGACGGGTACATCATTTTCCTTGCTCCATCCGTACGCGATTCCCTTGAAGTCGGACGACGTATCGAGCGCCTTCGCCTTGAACTCCTCAAGCTGCTTGCTGAGCTCCTCCTTAGCATCCTCATCCAGCTCTGCGGGGAAGAAGAGCGTCAGCACCTCAGTAACGGGCGCCTCAGCGAGGATCGTAGGCGGCCAGGGCTTGGTGACGACGTGCTTGATGTAGCCGTCTTTCCAGTCGAGGTAAGATGACATGCTCTTGGCGACGACGTCGTGTTCCCTGTGAACGCATCAGTACACCGTTTTATAAACATAGTGGCGTGACCTACGGCGTTGTGCGGTACGCAAGATGCTCCTCAACGCTATCCCAGTCCAAAAACAGCCACTGCTGGTGCGGCTTCTCGACCGCGTGGCCCCAGTAGATCCGCCCCGCGCCGGGCTGCGCCGCGGCGGTCTCGAGCATGTGCTTGATGTCCTTGCCCTCCGGGGTGTCGGGGTCCGGGAAGGGGGCGCCGGATTTGGAGGCGAAGTAGGAGAATTCGGTGAAGCCCATGATGGTTGAGATTGAATACCGTGGGATTATTTGAGAATTGTTGGTGTCAATTTTCGCAGTCTGGATTGCAAGTTCCGTCATATATAACATCGCCATCGTCGGTTTGAAGTGGGCTCACTGCAGCCATCCCGGATCGATATTGCGCGAGAATCTGGGCCAATCCAGGGTGTGGGGTCAGATAAGGTAAGGCATGATATCATCCTGGCTCATGCAATCTATCGCACTTTTGAGTTGTGGCGACCGGTCCCAAGCTTGAAGGAATGCGCTAGGCGCGGAGGTAATAACCAAAAATCGACGACACAGATGCAAGCAAGGCCGAATTGGCTCTGGTAGAAAGGTGCATGTCATCTTTGGTGTTATTGTCCGCTTGTTCATCCAGACCATTCAGTCGCGTGCATCATGCAACACCGCCAGAAACAGATCTCCATCACCACCTTGGCGATCTTCAACAACCGCGCCGAGAGATACCACGCCGAGCACGCTGTCATTCATTGACGGCGGGGGGGAAACTCGTGTCGGGATCCGGCTCATGTGCATCAACTGCCCATCTCCAAGAGTCAAGCACCTGTTCATGCTAACGCCAAGCTTTCCATACCACGCTTCACGCGGAGCACAAACCAGCTCAGAGGAAACTGTCTCATCAACCATGGGTGCCGCGGTTTATTTATGATTATTTCAGAAGCCCACACTGCAAAGCTGAACGGAAAAGGGAAATGAAAACAAGTACGATCCAAGCGGCGCCTATACGTCGCTCACGTCTCAATAGCACACCCCCCTTCGGCCGACCAACCGAGCCAAGTCCAGCACTCTCTTCACCTTCTGCGGCCTCAACCTCCGTCCTCACCACCCAAAACCTCCCAAGCCAAAAAGCGAGAACCCCCGTGAAGCACGTCGCAGCCGCCCAAAGATCCCCCCCAACTCTGCAACACCACCCATCCCTGTGTTTGTGTGTCTGATTGGCTCCTCCATCCCCTGAAACCGTCCGGTGTGGAGCCGCGCAGGGGGGCCGGGGGCTCGTCGGATCTGAAGCGAAAGAAGAGTCGAACACCCCACCACGTCGCATCTCTCTTCAGACGACGCCGTCCCAGACCTGACAGGTGCAAGGAACCTGATGGTCAGGAATAAGCCTGGAGAAGGGGGCAGAGGCTCCCAGGAAGAGAGAGAAAACGGGTGTAGCGTGGATGTTGCGGCTCAGCCATCCAGGGACAGCCTGACCGAAAGCAGCACGCGCCGACAAGCTCTCGAGACTGTTCCTGTTGCAAGCGCGAGCTCTGTCTTTTTCTGTCGTGAGCCTCTCTGAGTAGGTATCGAATCTCGCCCATGCTTCATCGCCCACGCTTCGCGCGGACTCCTTCACACCACGGCCAAATTAGACTCTCCCGCGGCACCCATCATCCGTTAAGATTTGCAGCTCAATGCTGACAAGGCGCAGCATCCCAGTCTGCTCCTCTCTCTCTGCTCATCCCAGAACAGAGACAGAGAGTCAGGAGACGTCGGTAAACGAAAGCCCACACGATTGGGATGCCACCCGCCTCCACCACCTGGTGCAAGTTTTGGCGATGTTTAGACTCGAACCGGGGGTCCCGCGATCCGCGCCCTATGCTTATTTGCCAAGAGCCCTCCCTGCTCCTGCTGCCCCCTCCCGTCCCCTGGCAACTGATGTGATGCTTAAAAGGCGATCATGTCCCTCCTCCCTCGCCGGACATTGTGAGAAGTGTTTTGAAGAGTATTCCATTCGTTCTTTTTTCTATCCTTCCGGCAAGGTTTTCAATTCTGGTTCTGAATTCCACTTTTCCGCAAAAACTACATTCCCTTCTTTTCTTCAAACGCGACCAAGTTGTTTTAATCAAGTAAAGATGCAGCTGTCTCTCATTGTCCTCGCCGCCGGCGCCGGTGCTGCCATGGCAGGTAAGCCAAGTCCCATCGTTCTTCATCCGACATATCCATATTGACAATCAATCCCAGCCCCCCAGCTCGCCCCCCGCCAAAACGCCTGCTTCATCGTCGGCAACACCGTCCTGCCCCAAGAAGTCTCCGACGCCGTCACCTCCCTCCAGAACAAAGTCACCTGCGACACCTCCAAGAAGACGCTCTCCGGCGTGCCCGACGTCTCCGCCGGCAGCGTCAAGTTCTCCTCCATCAACTTCGCCGACGCCAAGGGCCAGACGCCGCTCGCCTTCGCCCTCGACAAGTTCGCCACCACGGAGCCGCTCGCGTCCAACGACCTGGCCACCTTCCAGAACCAGCTCGACGCCTACGTGGCCACCGAGGCCGGCATCCGCAGCGTCGGCGGCAGCCTGGCGATCAAGGTGCCCAAGTTCTTTTTGAGCATGCAGGTGCAGCGCATTGCGACCGCGCAGGGAAACCCGCCCACGGCGGCGGGCCAGCAGGTTGACCACCTGCGGGACAAGGTGTTGAAGAACGCGCCCAAGGAGGATAAGGCGCTGCTGGACCAGGTTACTGCGCTGGCGGCCAAGACTACCTAAGACGTAATATTTGGGGGATGTAGTGCGAGTCAAGTAGTGGAAGTAATGTGGAATTTGAACCATTATTTGACCATTTCATCTCGGCGTTGAAGATATTAAGGACGTGAAACGTGACCGCCGGTGATGGAATACTGTACAGGAAACCCATATGGGTGAATTAACAGACACGAGGAAGAGGGGAGAAGGAGAGCAAATCCTTTTTCTGGATCCCAAGCACCCAGACCGCCATACATCACACACTTTCGTGAAAACAAAACGCCGCCATCAACCGGCCCCGCAAAACAATGCTGGGCGTCTAAAAAAACAAGTTGTTACAAGTCGCACAGGCTTTTTCGTCTTTGGTGGTTGATCAGTCCTCGCGGTTGTTTACTTCTTCTGCAACTGCAGCTGCTCGAGCTGCTCCCGCTCGCGGACCTCGGCGCCCGAGGCCTTCCACCAGACGTCGCTGCCCCACCTGATGAGACGCTCCGCGGCGCCGAGGGGCGTCATGGCCGGGCGGACGTCGAGGTAGAACACCGGCTCATCGCTGTCGGGGTCGGCCTCGCCGGAGTAGTAGTCGATGATGTAGCGGATCTCCTTGGTGGTGCCGCCGATCCTGCGGGAGACGAACCAGTCGTGGCGGTCAAAGGGGGGCTCGGTCCTGTTTTCGTCATCAATAACGATGATCTCCTGCGTACAAACAGGAGCTACTTACTCAAACTTGGAGGGGTAGAGAGTTCCAAGGACCTGCCACATGACTGCCTTGGGCGTCATGTCCTTGGGCCTGCCCTGGAAGCGGACAAGGGAAGGGATGTCCTCAGTGCCGGTCCTCATCTTCTCGAGCTCCGCCTCGGAGTTCTCCTCGCCGCGCTTGCAGACCTGCCAGCCCTTGTACAGGCCCTGGCTGAAGCGGTCCTCCCAGCCGACGATCTCGGCCCATGCGCCCTCGTTGAGGAAGTTGTGGACGGACACCATGGACTCAACGGCGGTGATGTCGGTGTCGGTGTAGCCCTTGCGCAGGAGCGCGTTGTACATTTGCTGGGGCGAGGGGTACTCCCAGTTGCCGTCGCCGGAGCCCTTTGGTATCGTCGAGGGCTCGCGCTCGGTGGGCAGGGCCATGGCCTGGTTCTGGGCGGGCGCCTGGGAGATGTCCTTGAACATGTAGTTGAGGGGGTTCAGCTGGGAGAGGATGGACTTGGACTCGGGCTTCGGTTGGTCGTGGGGGACGGGACATGAGGACGGGGGAGGGCCGGCGTGGCGCTGGTCGTGGGGTACGGGGCATGCTGATGGCGGAGGAGGTGGTGGTGTCGCGAAGTGGCGTTGGTCGTGAGGGATGGGGCAGGCGGAGGGCTTCGGTGTCGTGTTCAGGGCCTCTGCTGTCTTCTTGTGCATCGGGCAGCTGGGCTGGCTTGGTGTAAGCATCTAGACATGGAGGGGCATGGGCGAGGGAATCATACTGGAGGCGAGCCGGATGGAAGGGCGCCGTGGGGATGCGCAGGAGCGTCGGCCCAAAACCAGCCCATGGTGTGCGATAGACAGATAGGTAGCAAGGGTATTCGGTATTATCGTACAGGAGGGTGTCGCGGCGAGGGGTGGACGGTGTTCGCTGAGGATGGCGGGAGGGAAAATAAAAAAAAAAGCGTCGCAAAGATGTCGATAAGGAATAATCGCGGATAAAGAAGTGGAATGGAACCTTCTGCCGCTGGTGGATTCGGGTTCTGCAGTTGCCAGTGGGTGGTAATCGTAATCGACGTGCACCGCAGTGGTTCGCCAAATTTTCCAGCGGTCCCAGTCGCCCGTTTCGCGCCATCGGATGGACCCGCGACGCTGCTCCTTCCGCACGGGCGGAATCGCCTTGCCCAGAAAAAAAGAAAAAAAAAAAAGGATGGAGTGTCATCGATTGGCAGCCACATGTTTCCCCGACAATTCCCCGATCTTCGTACCTAGCAGACGGCGCAGAATTCCCACCCGCGAAATCCCTACGTCACCACCATCCCAAAGCGTCCATTCCCGGTCCCCTGCTCCCCGCGATCCCGCGCGACGAACTCCCATCTCCCCGTCATCGTCAGACCGCCCCCGAACAGCTCCGGTTCGCAACCACCGCTCCAATCGCTGAGAATGACACCAAACTCCCGCTATTCCAACCCTATCCCTCCCTCGAGATGAGACTGGCCTTCGTCCTGGGCCGGTTCTGTCCACGTCCGGGCTTCCGAGCACCAAGCAGCGAAAGCAGCAGCGCGCGGCTTTACTCCACCTTCCGAGGGTCCTTTTGCAGCCCCGAGGCGCGACGCATACCATGGCGGAATAAGCAGTACACGCGGTATACGTTGCGCGCAGGCGGTGCGGGCGTGAGTGCCTTGGGCACTGCGGCCTTCTTCGAGCTGTCGCAGAAGGACAACGAGGGCACCGACCAGACGGGGGAGAAGCGCATGTTGGCGGCCAGCCGCTCCGAGATCAAGAAGACGGTCGCCGACGACGATCGCGGGGTATCGAGGGTCTGGCACACGCTGAAACTTGTGGTGGATGTCTACATCTGGGAGCCTATATGCACCGGCGTACGGTTCCTCCATCTCGCCGCCATCTTTGTTCCAGTCCTTCTTGCCGTGCCAGCAATATGGATCGGGAGGCGTCAGCCTGACCGGGACAATGAGCGGAGTGGAACACTGTGGTGGTACGGCTTCCTGGTGCAATCGATGGAATGGGCCGGCCCGGCCTTCATAAAGGTGAGCTTTTCGTCTTCTGATCTCATGCGCAACTCCTGACGTAGAGCAGCTCGGTCAATGGGCGGCATCACGATCCGACATCTTCCCGAACGAAATGTGCGAAATCATGTCCAAACTCCACTCCAACGCCCCGGCGCACTCCATCCGTCAGACCAAGCTCATCGTCTCTGCCGCCTTCGACGGCCGTGACTTTGCAGACATTTTCGAGGAATTCGACGAGGAGCCCCTCGGTGTTGGCGCCATCGCGCAGGTGTACAAGGCCAAGCTCAAGGCCGACCTCGCCGCCCCCAACGCCGACCTCCCCAACGAGCCGAAACCCCTCCGTCAAAAGGTCGCCAAGAACGTCGACGCAGCCCTCAAGAGCACGCCCAAACGCGTTCCCTCGACCTACGTCGCCGTCAAGGTCCTCCACCCGCGCGTCGAGCGCATCGTCCGCCGCGACCTGCGCATCATGCACTTCTTCGCCTCCGCCCTCAACGCCATCCCCACCATCGAGTGGCTCTCCCTCCCGGACGAGGTCGCCCAGTTCGGCGAGATGATGAAGCTCCAGCTCGACCTGCGCATCGAGGCCGCCAACCTCGCAAAGTTCCGCAAGAACTTCACCGACCGCAGCACCGCATGGTTCCCCTACCCCTACACCGAGTTCACCACCCGCAACGTCCTCGTCGAGGAGTTCGCCCAGGGCATCCCGCTCGCCGACTTCATGGAGAACGGCGGCGGCGTCTTCCAGCACGACATCGCCTCCGAGGGCCTCGACGCCTTCCTCCGCATGCTCCTCATCGACAACTTCGTCCACGCGGACCTGCACCCGGGCAACATCATGGTGCGCTTCTACCAGTCCGACGAGCCCGACCTCAAATTCCGCCGGTCAACGACGCACCACCACCCGCAGGAGCAGAACGACGTCACCGAGCAAGTCCTCGCGCGCCTGCGTCCCTTCCGCCACCGCGCAGACCCCGCCGCCTGGGACGCCGAGCTCGCCAAGATCGACCGCGAGGGCTTCCGCCCGCAGCTCATCTTCATCGACACGGGCCTCGTCACCGAGCTCAACGAGACGAACCGCCGCAACTTCCTCGACCTCTTCCGCGCCGTCGCCGAGTTCGACGGCTACAAGGCCGGCAACCTCATGTGCGAGCGCTGCCGCCAGCCCGACGCCGTGCTCGACAAGGAGATCTTCGCGCTCAAGATGCAGCACCTCGTCCTCGGCGTCAAGAGCCGCACCCTCGCGCTCGGCAACATCAAGATCGGCGATATCCTGCAGGAGGTTCTCGGCATGGTCCGCGGGCACCACGTCCGGCTGGAGGGCGACTTCGTAAACGTCGTTATCAGTATCCTTCTCCTGGAAGGTATCGGACGTAGTTTGAACCCGGATATGGACCTCCTCAGCAGCTCGCTGCCCATCCTCCGGCAGCTGAGCGCGCAGAGCGGCACGGAAATGGCGAAGCATGGTGATTTTAGCATGCTGGTGGTGTGGATGGGCCTGGAGACGCGACGGTTCTTGCAGGCTAGCATCGAAGATGTGAGTGAATCCCCTATTAGTGATGAGACACCCAGACTGACGAGAAACAGGTCGAGCGATGCGTCAAGTACGATCTCCTTTCACCAAATGTGTAATGTAAAGTGTACAGTACGGATAGACGGAATGCATAACGCGGCGCAAGGGACGTGGCGGGATAGATATACAGATCATACAGCAGAGGTCTCGAATAAACGCCGATTTAATCTTGTTAGAGATATGTTCGTTGGTCAGCTTTAGTGATGACTACCGTGTTATTCACATATCTCTAGAGCAACTAGCGAAGTATACTGACACGGTAGTAGTGAGCAAGTAAACCATGCAGCCCTCAGAATCTTGACACTCTCTACTCAGCCAGAATGACTAATTTTCAACGCAGGTCTCTCATCCCGAAGCCTCTTCACCATCGCCTCGTTAACTCGGGTGTTCTTCAGCACGATCTTGTCCAAATTGGTCGCGACCGGGAGCCCGACCAGCTGGTGCAACGCACCCCCGTACACGTTGTTCGGCTCAAAGTCGGCACCGCAGAGGGCGAGATGGCGGACGTACTTGCACTTGGAGATCACTGCCGCGACGCTGCGGTCGGAGAGGTGGATGCCGCCATGGATGCTGAGGTTCTCGAGGATAGGGCAGGCGCTGACGAGGCGCACGAGGCCGATGTCAGTGAGTGGCAGGCGGATCTCAGGGGAGCCGGCGGTTATTTGGACGACGCTTTGGAAGAAAGACGGGCGGCGGAGGAGGATCTCGTGGATGTGGAGGCTAAGTTGCCATTATTAGTTGAATGCTTTGTCAAAGGTGAAGCAGGGCGAGAACAGAGGTAGGGATGGAAGACGAGGACAGAGAGAGAGACGGGGGACGACGACAAAGATACGGATAGAGGACGACGGCCAAGATGGGAGGTAGGACGACGGCAAAGATATGAAGGTCGACAGCAAAGAGAGGGATGGGGGACGAGGGCAAAGGTAGGGGGAGACACGTACTCCGAAAGCAGGAAATTGGGCCCAAAGTCGAAGTAGCTGACCGGAATATCGTCGCCATCATTCATCTTCTGCGTGAACTCATCTTCTGAGTCTACGGCGACGACGCGTATGAATGGCTGGTTGACGTTCGGGTTCGGGGTCACGAAGAAGCGCGGCGCGAGGGATTCTTCGGCTAGCTCTAGGACCTCAAGGCTAGATGTTAGGGATTCCTCGGCCGCCACTCCTGACTCTGGGCCGTCGGGACGCGTTACTGGTTTCTCTTCGTTGGCCGCAATAGCCTCTCGGCTGTCATGGCGCTGCGCAAGCTGTTCTTCAGTCGCCACCGTTGGCTCTGGGCCGTTGAAACGCACTCGTTTCCGGCTCGGAGGCATCGTGGCTGACTCCTTGTCGGTGATGAACTCCTCGGCATCGTAGTAGGAGTCTGACGAGGCTTCAGAACCTTCAGGGGATCGAGCTCGCTTGTTCGACGTGCGGACGGAGTCAACCACTTTCTGCGTTGCTGTAGCATTTGGTGTCTCCTGCTCCCTTGCGACATCGACCTCCCTGTTGTTATTTGGCGCATTGTTTCTAGAATAGTGGCCGTTAGACGCTTGCTGCTTCCTCTTCATCTCACAGCGCTCTCGTTCGCTCAGCGTCTCCCAGAGGGCATTGTGTGCTTTGTGCCAAGCAGATCTTTCTTCGACATTCAGCCCTTCAGGCGGAAGTATGCCACCTTTGCCAAGCATCGAACGAGCGGAGGGGATTCGTCTGCCAGTGGATGCGTCAAACTCAGGTGGGCGGGCTTCGATCTGTTTGAGCACTTGTTCTTGCATGCGAACGTGTTCCTTAGGTGTCATCCTTTTCCATCTCTTGTTATGACACCTGCGCCATCCCAAAAGCTCCAGACCAACGAACTCGGCAGGAGCTGGGATGCCTCCGCTGCCTCGGAAGGAAGGGTGGAACTCCTGGGGAATTTGAAGATTGGTTAAAGACGCGATTCGCCTGGCCTCCAGGGCAAGCCTGATCTTCTGCTGAAGATCCAGGCTCTTCAGCCTGTAGCGCTTGGTGGCGGGATCCTCTCTCTTCGTCCTCTTCGCCTTCTTCGCCCTCCGCCTCTGCTTCGTTGCGCCATCGGTGTTGTTGTTGGCGCCGTTGTTGGCGCCGGCGGTCATCGAACGTGTATTCATCGTACGCCTAGGAATCCTCGTCTCGTCATAGTAGGTCGTGGTCGGGGTTGGGTTCGTGGTGAAGATTGATGGTGTTGACGGGGTGCGAGTGGGGAAGTTGTTATTGTCTGGGAGGAAAGAAGCTGAGGTCTTGAAAATTCGAGCCGTTCCTTCCTTTCGGAATCAGAGCAGGTGGTGTCCTAGGATCGTTCCTTCCGTGAGTGCCCAAAGTCGCGTCACACAAGGGAGCCCGTCGCGCACCTATTGAAAAACCCGTCTAAATGTAAAAATCTTTATGATGCCATATATGTCGATTGATTGTAGTTTCATCTAGACCTGCGAGTTTTGTTGATTTTACTTGACCTGTCCCAGCTCGTGCCGTGTTCTTCTGGTGGTATCAACACATATTCACAGGTACCTCTCCATTGCAAGCACCATAGGAGGTGAAACGTTCCAATCGAACCTGAGGCGGTTTTCTGTTTGCAAATCATCTCGTTTGGATCCCCAAAACAATCAAGAACTCAGTTATAAATGGAGAGACCACCCAATCTGCTTGTGTCTGCGCGGCGTTCTTGTCCAAGATAGTGATGGCAACGATGGCAATGACAACAACGACGATGGATAGTAATGATGCCAACGACGACAGCAATGAAAACTTTAACGATGAAAACAACAGTAGAGCAGAATAAGGCGTACAGCCACAGTCAAAGTAGTTGCTCTAGCATGGGAAAAGGTGGGCGTAGCTAAATGGAAGGTCTGGAACGAATATTCAGCCACAGGTCAGCGGATATATGAAGCTATTTCCGACGATGATACTGCGAACCAATATAAGCTCCTGATCACTTCACGAAGACGGAGAAACCACTTGACACTATTATGGATCTAGTAAAAAAGAAGTCATATCCTCTTCATGAAAATCGAGTTCTCCAACAAAGCTACTGACAACATCATCTGCGCCTAAGCAGTATGTCAACTAATGCATTTTCATTAATACGTAGAATTCATAAATCTGTACTGTGTTAGAAGAAATCTGTTAAACAGTAGACTCGCAGCCTCGCCGTGGCATAGTCGTTGGACTCCCAACTCCGGCCTAGAGCCCTTGGACGATGATCGGACCACTTCACAGCGCCAAGTGACAGCGCGTTTTACTGCAGTCCCTCATCACAGAAGATCTTGAATAGACGCGATGCTTTCATGTCATCTTACATATACCATGCTCAACTTTCAAATGGCATCTAGTCTTCCTTTTCGACAGCATCCTGTCAAAGCGTGCACATTGCATTGTCCGTGAGCTGGATGTCAGTGTGTTATTATGCCTGTCAGACTCTTTGACATCAATGACACTCGCTTTGACATCGACCCATTGTGTCGGGGCCACATCCGCGCATGAAAACCACCGGTTGACACTTGGTTGCACAGCCTTGAAACCAAGTCGCTGCTAGAGATATCACTTGTCAAAAACCCGGGCAGATGGAACGTCTGCAAGGACGGCACATCTGATGGGGGTGGATGAAGCGGGATCATTTCACGTTGCATTAGCTTCAAAGTTTCTGAGTTTCTGTCAAATTTCTAGAACGGGTTAGGCGGGATCTCAAAAGCCTGCCTGACAGGAGGATAGTTCAATGGCCTGAGAGCTATCCAATAGACAAGCCGTCTTTAATTCCCCGACTGACGCTTAGTCCAGCGGGGGATTTATGCTCGCAACGGCCAAGTGCTGCGGGGCTGGACGTCGGAATGGTTCCGACTTGAGAGTTCCTTGAACCGTTGAAGGTTGAGCTTACGGCAAAGAGAAAAAGGCTTTGGCATTAGTAGAGAACCACACCACATCAATTGCTACCGCCTTCCGGGCACACGTGTGTAAGTGCGGAGAGACATAGAACCCCTCCTCTAGCCGCCAACTCTGTTTAGTGAGCAGAGCATTGTAGTGCTAGATTTTGACGGGTGTCATGACGAAAAAGCTTTCTGCCCCCGTCAAGCTCAGCCTGTGGGAAAACCGTTGCCAAGCAGCACGTCCCACACGGGGTCAAAGACATCGCCAAGACATCATCCGGCACTCAACAGGTGATAGGTCGAGTGAAGTCTCATAAGCCGCAACGCCAAGCCGACAATGACGGCAAGAATACCCTGACAGTGACCAGTATAGAAACCTTTACTCCATAAACATGCGACGTATCGCCGGGATCAGGAGGGTTGACCCCTGACAGCCCGACCCAAACAGGGCCGCACACCTGCAAAGGCAAAGATAACCGATGCTAAAATCTGCCCTACATCGGCCGTTGGGCTGACGCTGGTCAGGGACATGCCTGCTGTTTCGTAACGGCCCGGTCCCTAGAAACCAGGGCGATCTCGTTGGCTGGAGTCTCAGCATCGTTGCAGCTGGGCTTTACGCTTTTTGCCTCTAAAGCAACTCTGGTTGGTAAGCTTTGCGCTTGGTTCATGGCTCGCGCCGGGGGTGCGCCCGGTGAGAAAGTATGTGAGAGGCTTTCGAAAAGGCTGACTCGAACGGCTTGTTGCGAGGTCGTCGGGCTCACGATAGTTGGCAGAGGCTTCAGTGATGAAGAGAATGAGACGTCCTGAGAGTATCGTGAGTTGCCGTTGGACGGGGCTTGATGGGTACGAGCTTCGTTTGACTGCGGGGCCGCTTGCGACTCACTTCGGCATGTCCATAACGACTTGCACGGGGAAACCAGAAGTCAACGTGATGAGGTATCATCATTTAAAACGCTACTGGAGATATTGCGAGTCTTTGAACGAAGTATTGGCACTTAGAAATAGCCTGCAGATAACTAAGCCGCAGGAAATTCCCAGCAGGAGGAGTTCTTCTAGCTGAAACACAAATTCATTTTATTCACATTGCAATTTCACTCTGAACTGCGAAGACTTGGCTGGTAGAGAATATAATTACCGTCTGTTTTCGGTGGCCGTAATACTCATAAATGCTGTCTGCATGATGCTGTCTCGTTCACGAGGGACTCGAGGGCGAATGCGAATTAGTTCGATTCGATTACATGGCCTCCACAAATTTTCCATCTCCGTCTCCCCTCGCTTCACGACACCGTGATTCCTCACCAACCTCCCTCTCTCCACCCTCTTTCAATCCACCAGCCTTAGGCCCTCCCAACCCCTGCATCTCCTTTCTCATTCACCTCACCACTTCACTTCCACCTCCCTCACAAATTCCCACTTCTTGACGTCTGCCAATCTGTAATCCCGCCGCGAAACCCAGCGCGGCCGTCGTACCTGACCATCCACTACGCAGAGAACGCAGCGATGGCGCCGTCAATGGCTTCAGTAAGTTGACCGGTGCTCTGCTGCGCAATCGGGCGCGCGATCGCAGGCACCTTGGCCAGGAGAGTGTCGCCAAGCTGTCCGCTGCTAGCCTTCTGCTGCGCAAGCGCATCTCTGACGACTGGTGTAACTCCGAGCTGGTCAAAGACGGGCTTCTTTTGAGCGAGATCGCCAAGAGTGGTCTGGACCTGGTCCACCAGGCCAGTGGCAGTCTGCTGAAGGCCAAGAGCACCAAAGAGACCGAGGTTGTTTGCGCCGTCAATCGTTGATGTGGCGGAACCGAGTGCGGTCTGCGCACCTTGAGCAGCGTTCAAAACGGCGACAGCGGAGTTGGGGTCGCTGGCGGAAAGGCTCTTGACGGCCGTATCGAGCTTGGAGAGAGAATCGGAAACCATGCCGAGAGCCCCGGTGATGACATCGCGTTGGCGAGGGAAGATTGGCGAAGCGGTGATGGCCCACGCCTGGAGGGCGACGATGAGGATCTGGAAAACGTACATATTCGGTTGAGGTTGAGAGTTGTTGATTAAGTTACTACGATCGAAGAGATAACAGATTCGAAGGGCCGCTAGCGGTAGAGTGGATTTGAATAGAGTGGAGAACGACGAAGACTACAAAACTCGAACAGGAAATGGAGTGTGGCTGTTGCACGACTTTATGAGTATCTGGGTTCAACTGGGCAAGGCTATTCAGCGCCTGCTTTCTCCCTCTACTTTCCTTTTCGGGACAGTCTGGGGCGTTGAAGCTTGAGTGTAGGATGTGTGTGGCCGGTAGCTACTTTTCTCCTTAGAGTTTCCTTTTTTGGGTAGTGAGACGCAATGGAGGTTCTTGGTGCTGTCCCTGGCCGCATGGTGGTCCTGATTGGGACAGCTCGAGGAGACAGCTTGGCACGGGAGCGCCCAAGCAGGCTGCCAGTCCACATTCCGGCTCCGGACGTCTAACGGTCTGCTCCCAATGAGGCAGATGGCAGCAGGCAATAACTCGGATGAGTTATGGAATGCTGCCGTTGTGCGGGATGACATGTGTAGCTTAAGGGGTCACCCTTGACGCTCATCAGGAACTGTATAAGCCACTGGGTCGTCTTTGTGCCTGCATCTCTACGACGGGGACTAGTGCAATAAGCTCACGAACGAGATGCCTAGTACGTTGCGGGGGAGCCAATAAACTTCCTTCCTTCGGGGAATTCTCCCGCTTCACTGAGGCTCTGCAAGGGGCACAGGCTGTTGATCAGCTGGAAATTGCTGCCCGCGACTGGTCGTAGTATCAAAGCTGAAACCAATTATTGCGCGGACCGGCCGTTGTTCAGTCGAAACACAAACAGAGTTGTGCTCATGATGAGCCAATCGCAAGTGAGCATGTCGCGCCTCGCCCGCTTATCTTCAATAAAATGGCACAAATAAATGCCAGCGACCTGCCAGAAGTGCCAACGGGACCAGACGGTGTCACCGCCTCGGCAAGACTATGACGCTCGTGATTTCGGCATGGCTGTCAAGTTTGTGATGATGGCCAAGCTGCCGGGTTCCGGTTTGCAACCTTCAGCCCTTCCCTTCCCCTTCGCACTCGCTTGTGTTTCTTTTGACAGGTTGGCAGCACACCGAGTATGTCGCAATGTCGGGCGGGCTCACCTGATATACGTCGAACACATGGCTGGCCTGATTCCTTTCTCCCAGCGGCTCCCACGGACATCCCATGTATTACCAGAAATGGACGACGATGTATGCTTGAATCAGCCAGTCTCTCGTCTTAAGTCGTGCAGGATCAGTGCCGGCAAACTTCATTAAGCGCCTTATAAGGACTTATCCGGCATGGAAGATCAACCGGGACGGGTATCGACGAAGCTTAATGGCCGCGAACGGTTTGTAGATCTGCGGGAGAAGCCCCTGAGACTAGCCCTAGAGTGGTAATTCTCTTCTTCGCACAGGCGCTGTTGACAGGATCGCGATTTTGTTCCTCTATCAGCATTTATTTTATGCATTAAATTGTGCATGTATTGGGACTGCCCAAACATGGACAATTCTTGTTTCCGGATCATGGCTCGTGATTGGTGCGTTCCGTCAATCGTTGACAAGCCAAGAATGCCCTGGACATGATCGTGAACGATTGACGAACACTCCCATTGGTAGCCTGTCTTAAACACTGTTGCACTTATGGGGCTTCCTGGTCAATCGCTCAGCTGTCAAAGATTCCCAGGTCGGTTTCGGTTCCAATAGGTGATTTCTTAGATTATGTCGGTTGTAGTGCGTGACCACATCAAACCAAGATGTTCTCAGCCATCCTTCTGCTCATACGATTAACCTTTAGGAGACCTTTCCTGAAATTTCCTGATTAGGTGTTTTGATGGGCGCTCAGGTCATCAGGGCCTGGCCTTATGATGTTACCCTGGCCTGGAAGAGTTCAATCTTCGCATACTAAGACAGCGGCTAATTAGAGCCGGAAATCAGACAAAGTCTGGATGGCTCTGGGGTTTTGGTAAACTTCACTCATCCCCAGATTTACGAATTTCTGCCCAGAGAACTTAACGAAGGACTTACTTTTGGTGTAATCTTCAACGTTCGTCCTGACTGTCGTTTCATCACTAGCGTCCCACATTGTTGGCTTTCATTCAGCGCTTTCTCATTTCCTTTGCAACCACTGGTAATGCTTCGTTTCTATGGAGGCCGATTCAGAAAGTCAACAGAAAGAGGAAGGGAAGCGCATATGTACATGCACTGTTGTCCGACAAGTGAGCTGTTCATGGGAAGAAATCTCGTGAATGACTTCGAACTGAGACATGTGTCTGGCATTGAGGTTGAAGACCTAGAAAGCTCGTTCATAGACCCTTAGTCTGAATGATGGATAACGGCCGCACGAGCCAAAGGTAAGTATCCACATCCACGGGTTGACATCGTCAGATCGGAATGCAAAGATCCACTACCAGACAAAGTGAGAAGTTCAGACAGGAGCTGTTCGATAGTGTCTCCGGGGTCCATAGAATGGGCAGAGTGAGTGACTCAGGAGATTCTAATGAAGTAATTTTCGTCGTTGAACAAACACGAACCTTTACCTTGATTAATTCCGAAGCCGAACGGCTCTGAGGTGAAGTTGACTCGTACTGATTACAATCATTCCGACTTGCTGAAGTCCTCACGAGCCAATCGCAACTTGCCGGCCGGCGGGAGCCGGGCCTGTGCCGCCAACCATGAAACTGGAAGGCGCCGGGCAGTGGCCACAGAGATGAGACTCAGCCGCCACCAAAATCTTACCCACCTGTTTGAAGGTGATGCTGAGACTGTGATGATTCTCGACCATCATGAAGCAATCAGTTGCCTGGTGTCCTGTTGTTTCCACGGCTAGTTCCCGTCAACATGAAGTATCATACGCTTTAGTAGGGAACAAATGTTCCGACCCGTTTGGTAGTGACGAATGACTCGTACCGGCGGTATTGCGGCCGAATGAGCCTCTAATTACACGGATGACTTACAATATCAGCAGCGAGGGAATGAGGAAGAAAGGGCAGAAAAGGATGCATGCAATCTTTCTTCCCTTCTAAGTTTCCTTCTTCGCAGTTTGCCGTCTGGAGGCGCACCTTGTTGACTGTCGTATGACTCTCACGGGGAAATATTCGAGGGCTACGCATGAGGATGCACGCAACCGAGTCCGACATACACTATTAACCAGA
>JAKMXA010000452.1:0-37176 GCA_025328625.1 Colletotrichum sp. SAR11_240
ACACACACACACACACACACATACTTACTTTACTTGCACAAGCCCTCGTCGATCCGCCGCCGCGCCACACAAGCGCCAGGAGGAGAAGAAGATCGCGATCGGTTGGCTCGCTCCCTCTCCTTTCACGCGCGTGTTCGTTCCATTAGAAGCAGGCCATTCCGCACGTCAGACGCGCCAAAACGGTCCCTTCCCTTCCCCCCCTTCTAGTGTACCCAAAACCTAACGGGCTCGCGCTCCCCCTGAAGCCTGAAGCAAGCCACATCTATCATCGCGAACCAGAGCATCCTCCTCCCCCAAAAATACACACACGCACATCATCCGCCAGGAACACGCAGCGGGAAAAGCCACCGCAGACTAATCCCATAGCTTCCGTCCGTTCTTGCCATCTAGTTCAACTGCTTTTAATCACCTAGCCTGATCCATTTAGCTGCTGCCTTGCACGCCGTGTCCCGCGTGGGGGACGCTCCAAATTTCCAATATCTGTCCCCCTCCCTCTACCCGTTCCGCCACCGCACCCTGCGCCGTGCATCACCACCGTCAAACTCCTCTGCAGTAGTGACCCTTTCTCCCGTAGCCGCGCAAGACACAAACCGCTCATAGCTCCAAAAGCCTGCAAGACCCGACCAAGAAAAAAGAAAAGACGTCCCCTACAAACGGCAGCAGATTGCCCAATGACCCCTGTAACCTTTGCTTTTCTCCCAATGACCACGCGCGCGGGATCTGCGTCGTCGCCTTACCACTTTCCACACCCCGGTCACCGCTTCAAGTCTCAGAGCTGAGACCTGCCTGCCTTCTTTGCTTTCTGCAGCCCGCGCATCGGCAACACGATCCATTTTTGGGAGTATGATGTCCCATCGAGATTCGGAATCTCATCGACAGGAGGGAAAAAAGAAAAGAGTACCATTATCTGCTGGCGCGTACTTATCAAGTATTGAATGTCTCACAAGAGAAAAGTGCAACACTGCAAAGACCACCTCAAAGCCATCCGATTTAAACGCCCCGTTCGGCTCCGCGCATGCATATCCCGTCATCCCATCTCACCCAAAAGCCAATTAACCCTCTGAACCATCGCCGCCGCCCAGCCTACGACGGCGGCTACAGACGAGACATTGAGATTGATGTAGGCGTCTACGCAAGCAACCGCATCAAACGCCATTGCCGCGTTTACGGTCGCCTCATGAACCCACGCGCAACATGCCGTCTTCTCATTCCCAATTCTTAGCCTCGTACCTCTCTCTCCTGAGAATACGCTGTCTAAGGATCAAAGACGCGGCGGCGCTTGTCAAAACCAGGCTGAAGCATTCTTCCCTCTCACGATCATGCGAAGACCGAAAGCAAAGAACCCCAACTCCGAAGGCGGGTATATACTCCGTCCCAGCTAAAAGGAGGCGGCGGTAATCAATCGTCTTGCACCCCAGCGGGAGCAAAACCACCAGCCTAAAACGGTTACAGACCGTACCTAGAAGAGGGGGGCGAGGGGACGTGCTCCGGGCAGTCTTCTCTCGACCGCCAAAGGAAGAAAATAGATTTCCCACCGCAAAACCGCAATTACCAATGCCGCATCAAATCGTCATCAAACGGTCCGAGATTCCCATACATCGAATTGATGCCATCGGTAATGAATGCAACGGCAATCATCGAGACATTCTCTGGGAAATGACCCCTGTCCGGAGGCTCGCCCAAACCAACACGGCAAACCCACCCCCCTGACCCGCGGTTCCGTCCCACCGGCGCCGACAAACTGGGAAAAAAAAGGAGGGGCGGGGGGCACCGGGGTGGGAAGTTCATTTGCACATCTGCGCCTCTCCCGACTCAGACCACGTTTATTCTTTGAATGGAACACTCGCACTCCAAATCTCCAATCTCTCTTCAACGACTCAAGCAACTGCTTACTTAGTCGGGTTGACATAGTCAATCGGACAACTCTGATTCAAAGCGTTTCGAGAAAAAACACTAAGCTTCCTTCCTTCCCGCTTTGTCCTTGGCTAGAGCGCTTGTCAAATGAAAGAAAACCCTTTCCCACCTGATACATCAGATGAACAAAGGTCAGTGCCCCAGCCCACATGACCTTCCCACGGACAAAAAAAAAAGAAGCCGCTGAAAGGATTGGATTTCCATTCTTGGTCCAATTAATGGGAAGAGGCGCTTGCGTTGGAGAATAAGGTAGTCTTGTCTCGGCCACTTTACGCGGTTGGTGGCCTTTATGAACCCCTCAACGCGGTCGCGCCGTCCTAGACAGACGTTCCTGTAATTGTCATCAAATGTTGGGAACAGACGCAAATACTCCCCGGATTTGCCCCTGCCCCTACTCAGTCCATCTAGAATGCAAAGGCTCCCCGGAGTCATGTCCGTCCACAGCCTCAAGATACCCTGTGCCATCGCCACAGCGGCAAATATTGAACACTCGCCATCGTTAAGCCTCACCATGCCTCTCTCTCGCCCTTCCCCGGATCTGGCCCCACCCGGTGGCATCCATCCCACGGCCTCCAAAACCGGTCGCTGCCGTCCTGGCCTCGGCCCTTTGACCGCGGAGGCTTCAAGCTTGCTTCAACCGCCAATGGAGCCGTCACACCCACCAAGCTTTCGAAACCCCGTCTCGCTGTGAACCTGCTTTGCTGCCTGCCTTCTGCCAACGCAGCAGCTGCAGTTACAGTGACAGTTGCAGGAGCCAAAGCAGGCTCGACACAAACCTTGGTCGGCGGCGCGGGTTGCAGGGAGGTTGGACGAGTAAGAAGCGCGCCTACTCCAAATCCCCCAGAGACCTCATCCTTGAAGGCTTGCGTGCGTTTGACCACTCGCTCACTCAGTTACCCCTCACCCCGTTCGCTGTCATACGAAAATCGACATCGTCCACCACCTTCACATAACCCTGGCAGATGGCTACCACCTCTACTAAGTTAACTTAGCAGCGCTACTCAAAGTATGGCCCCTACCCCCGCCTTCAGCTCAGGAACGTCGCGAACCAGCGCCGGCCTCCGTACACCACCATTGCAGACGGCCCAAACTGAAAACCAAAAACCTCCCTAAAAATCAAGGAACATGCAATTATTTCCCCGAACCAGCTGCCAACTGGCAAGGTAGCACCCAACCACCAGCACCACGCCCGCGCAACTGATAAGCCCAGCGAAGCGTCAATTGGACCACGAACCTCCATTGCTCGTAGACCGGATTCTGAGAATCCCACTCGCTTGCGAACCGCGAAAAAAGAAGTGTCAAGATACGCTGGTCCAGCTGCGTCCGGCCATGCTCTGCCGTTCCCCCACCCCACGCCATTTCTCGTCCCCCTCCATGCCCTTCCCCTCGCGCCATTCGGTAGCCCGGGAAGGCTCTTGTCCGGGAATTCCAGCGAGCCCGGGTTTGCGTAGATAGTAGATAGGCAGTCGTGAGCCCGTACACCTCGTCGCATGCGGCTAAAGCAAGGCAGGAGAGGGAGATGTGGTGGTGTTGATTGTGGATTGGCGCCAGATGTCGGCATCATCTCTTTCTACACTCGACGCCCTTCTTCCGGGGGGTGTGCGCCGGCTCGTTCGAGGTTTTGATGGGTCCCCGCATCTGCATCCCCAGATTGGAGAACCCGACGACGACGCGCGCGCACGATACGCGACTGGCGACTCTTCAGCGACGCCCCTCTCTCACACACGCGACGGGCGACGGGCGGCGATCCTCGGCACGACGACCGGAGCGCCGGGTCCGTGGAACCTCGACCCCTCCCCTCCCCAAGATGGTGACGCTGTCGTGCTGCCAATCATCTATCTGGAGGAACCAATTGGGCGACGGTAATTCAAGCAATATGCCTCCTGCACGTCTTCAGCTAGATTACGCCAACTGGAGATGTGCGAAAGAGCGTCAAGGCACGCAATCGAACCGCCGGGCGTATCATTATTGATCAGCAGGTGCCGTTATCTTTGGTCCAACGGCCGGAGTTGGTCCAAGCCATGATCTGCAGCATGCAGGAGCGCGTTGCGTGTCTCCGAAGACTCGCACCGACATTGGTTTCGAACCGTCGACGTGGCTCGGCGGAACAGACCGTGTTCCCCAGCCCCAGAAGGCGAGAGGTTGAAAGAAAAATTCGACCTCGCATAAACCTCTCAACTTGACTCCATTCGCGTCGTCCTTTTTTTTTTCTTCCTCTTTCGCGTGACCGGGGCTGGATTCTCTCCATTCCTGCATGCAGGATGTAGGTACATGTAGGACCAAAGTGGTTGCATGCGTCTCGTCCTCGATGGCGGTGACGTTTTGCGAACCAATGTACGTCTGTCTTTTCGTACTCCACGCCCTCGTGCAACTGTGGAGCGTGTTGGAGATTTCAACGCGTTCTGCCACACCAGCGACGCTTGTCCGGGAGCGTTTCCTCTAAAGCTCCCCCCGCAGTGGAGACTGTTCGATATCCATCATGAACTGCAAGTTTTTGAAGCCTCAAACCGGGGCGTTGGACCCGTTTGCGAAGGCCTGGACCCTGAATTTCAGGAAGCCCCCTCAAAGCTTGGGTAGTGGTCTCATTGTTGTCTGTTTGAAGCACCAAATGTCTTGTACGTTGGTCGTTAATCCGAGGTAGTGACTGTATAGCAGCTGTGGCGTTAAAATTGTATATTGAACCTTCGACTTCAGCCACACATGCCTTGCCGCAGAGATAATGCTTGGCTTGAAGGACGTGGCATCACAGAGACGTCGGCTGCTAGGCGACAATGCATTCAGAATTTTCCTCATGCAGGCCGTCGAAGCCATTTGTCGTCGATATTTCCATCACCGCCAGTCGCCGTCCGCCTGCACCTCGTCGGCGACCGCAGAAAGAATCTGATCACGACTCCGTTTTTTCAGCCACCCCTCCAGCCCCTCTCATGAGAGCCGTATGCCGCACGATTTCTCCCCCTCTGACGGGTTGTATCCGCAAGCCTCGGCGATGATCACGGCGCCAGCAAGCAGTCCCCGGCCTCGATCAACCAAAGTCAGACGTTGGCCCAGAAGCTGCTGCAAGTAACGGCGCGGGGCTTGGCCAAGATGACTCGTTGGAATGACCTCACGCGAGCGCGTGCGTCGTGACCCGAAGCTTCGGAGGTGGCCAGAATGGATCACACAGCTTGCTGCTGGTGCTGCTACTGCAGCTATCTGCACGACGCCAAAAATTGGGAACCACAGCCCGTCCCCGTCGTCGAGAAACCCTTGTCGGCCCCGCGATTTCGTACCCGGTCTGCCGCTTCGTGACACCATTTAGCTTTTTTCTTGCTCGCCATCTGCCTCGATGTGATTTGTCAATGGCTTTGACGGCCCGCGGCAGCTGCGGCTCAAGTGCATCGTGAAGCTCCAATATCAAAAAAATTTTCTTCACTCTTGTTCCTCTTCCTCGACCCATCAGGTAATTCGTCTCAACGGCAACGCGTGCAGATTTTTTTGCAGAGCCTCCGCACCAAGTCCCTTAATGCCAAGACTGTGGTTTTCTCTCTTCCCCTCTCTTACCGCATCTGCAGTGTTTTGACCGCCGTTGTGACTGCCGTTGGGGGCCCGAGGCTCCTCCGTGAGATCCTCCCCAACCCCCCAGACCCAAATGTCGCCGCAACGTTGTCCACTCAGCCGTTGAGCATCAAAAGACTCTGATGGCTGGAACGTAGCGGTCTGTCCGTGGGGACTCGCACCGACAAACTATTGATGCAGCGGTATGCGTGAGGCGGTTTGCCTGTGCACCGCAGGGTCTGCGGGGAGAATGGTGGCGATGGTTGGTGTTTGCGGACGTCACTCGGTGTCTGACTAAGGCATGCGGATGTCGCCTGGGTTGAGTCAATGCCAGCCGCTGTCTAGGCCAAAGTGCAACCCCATGACGTTTGGCAGACTGCATTAAACCCCCTGATAGACAGTTGGCTTAGCCAAACCCAGCAGGTGCATCAAATTGTCGACATGTCCCTTGATAAGTGGTTGGATTGGCACCTTAGGCATCGTTGCGAGCATTTGACCGCTCTTGTCGCCAGCGGTACCGAGCGGCGAAGCAGAGACACGGCTTGGTTGCCGCAAGGCGAACATTTGGTGGCGGCACGGCTCAGCAGGCCGGAATTGCGATTTTGCTTCTCCCAACAACCGACTTTCCAGCGGTCAGTCGGCAAGCCTCCATTGGCGCGCAAATTCTCGGCCGGGGGAGTACGGCGGGCTTGCCTAGGTGCTCGCCTTGTCTCAGACCCTGACGGGCCATTCCACCCGAGAGGAAAGGGATCGCTGACATTCTTGAGGGGGCGTTGCCAGATGTCGTCGTACACGGCATGGTAGGAAATCAATAGTCTCAACAGACAGGGCAATTTGGAGCTTCGCTTCACAAATAGACGTGACGGGGTTGGCTCGATGTGTTTTTTGGAGTGACCTTTTGCTCCGGTTGAGCACCCACAGAGGAGCTCGGAGATGGGGTCTCGGGGACGGCGAGGCGTACGAAACGAGGAATTGGCAGATTCTGAATGAATGCAGGGGGATGAGGGCCCTCGTGGAGTCGTCTAGAAGGTTTTTGGAAGGCAAGAGAGATGCTTGCAAGTTGCAAGTGGTCGCAGCTGCCAAACGGGACGACCCCACATGACTGTGATCGGGTGCCCCACCACCGTCCCGACACGGGGCATCTTCAGCCACAGGCCGGCGCCCCGGCACGGAAAGGGACCCACTCAGATGCACAACCAGAACAACCCGCACAAAAGACACGAGGCTGATGACGCTAAGGAAGGTTGAAAATTCCGATCCCGTCTCCAGTTCCACCCAATCGGCCGAGCCCCCCTTGTCCCGACCGGGATTAGCGCCAGATCTTGTGCACGCCGTGTGCTTGCCATGCGCGATCCTAGCATGTTCCGCCTTAGTAATGCAAACCTTATCCTCTGCATTGGTACAGTGTCTCGTGTGTCTATTTCGTTGTGAAAAGTGAAGGTGCACCGGAGGAGACATCGTCAGTTGGGAAGCTCCGGTTGAAGAGCTTTCTACCAGCAACAGGCAACTTCCCTACAACTCACTACAAGCAACTGGCCACCTTCCAGCACACGGACGTCTGTCCATCTCAAGACGCGGAAGCTGCCATCACGTCGGGTCGGAACTCGTACGGTGGAATGGGCGCCCTGCAGTTCATCCCAAGACACTGACGGTTTCTGTCTCCTGTCGCCAGTCGCCCCAACCCCTTTGCACTGCTGCAGACCCTGTCCCAGCAAAACGCCTCCTCTTCTGGAGCTCTGACGACGATGTTCTCCCCAGTGCCAGCCAAGCAGCTTTTCCCTCACTTCCGGACCCTTTTTGCAACCCCGTCCGCAACAAATCGGGTTGGCCCGTTACGAAGAGATTTTTGCACCTCAATCTTTTCCCCTTGCCGCTGCACCGTCTGTCACAATATCCCGCCCAGCCGTCTCTGCAAGGGTTCACGTCCAGCACATGGCCTGGCCCTGCGAAAAAGAAAGATTTCCCGAGAACGAAACCTCCAGCTCGGGCCCCCGAACCCTTAAGATGGCCGCTATTACTGCCATTGCCATCACATCACACCTGCGAATACGCCGCCCGACGGACCAGCGACCCGGGTGGGCCTGGAGTGCTGTCCGCGAACACAGAGCTCCGGTATCCGCATTAGGGGTTTGATTGTGCTTCCAATTGAGCCAATTGAACCCTGAATAACGGCACAGAGGTCATATGTTGGCGTTGCGTTGGAACGCCATATATTGCACGCCCGCTGCCCTTGAACCTCAGGCAAAGGCTATGTCGGTAATGGCCGTCGACAGGAGCAGCCAACGTCCCAAGCGTTGGGCCGCCGTTGACGGAACCGAGGGAATAGCCGCACACAGGCCACCTGCCATCCCATCATTTCCTCAGCGGCGTCTGTCGCCCAATTGCCAATTGACAGAGCGTCCGTTGCCAAAGCACACATTTGGTTCGGGGCTCACGGTGTCTGCAATTCCGCCAAAAATGGGAAGAGCAGCGCGAAACCGGACCATCAGGCACTCTATATCGAATCATGCCGTAGCACCGCTTTCACTCACGCGAGCCTATGGTGTGAGGCCGTGTAAACTCAATTCGCCTGCCAGTTGGTTCCAATGGCAACCGTCGCACTCGCCAATGCAACTCTTCCATGCCTTGTCTGTGTTTCATGACTGGCCTTTTCCAGGAAACGATTTCGCCGCTGCAGCTGCGCAGCTACACAACGTCGTATCTACGCCCGATTCGTGCTCGCGGGGAAGCTGAAAGCGTCTCGTCGGTAGGTTCGCGTCAACAGCCGCCGCGATCTATGAAGACCTGTCACTTGAACCACCGCCGTATGTTTCGACGCGCTCTGTTTGGGCTCTGAAGAATGGCGTGTTAAACACTTGTTGCACTCTAGAACTTCAACATGGCCGTCGAGCACGGCTGGATTTCAAACGAAGCTAAGAAGGCCACATCATATTGTCTAAGACAGGGCACGGCAACGTGATTACGATACAGCAACGGATATTCCAAGTGAGGCAGATCTGGTAGCATCGTCGCGTGGCATCTGCAATGATCATCAATCACCAACTCTACTTCAGGCACAAACAACGCGCTACACAACTGCTAGAGGCCCAGATCGCGGCCCAAAGGCAACCCCTGGTGGTTCTCCAAATGCCCCGAATCAGACACGCCGTCAGCCGCTCGGACACCTATCAAAGTAACTTTCTTGACGGGTTAGGCCTGTATCCCCTCGCCTGTCGCTAGCCAATCGACCCTAGCAACATCAACCGCAGCATCCCATCGCCGATGGATGATCAGTCAATGTTGCGACATTCAAATTCGTGATTGCTGACGAACCGCGCGATATCATCTTGGCCACACAGGAACCGCAGCTTTCAAGGTCTCGGAGCCCTGGATCTTGCCCCAGCTCGGGCCGCGGATATCACAGATTGGCTGCGCGGAAGCGTTGCCTTTGGCGAGCTGCAGAAGCCTGGCCGCGAAGTTCGTGTCATGACGCGAAGCTGCATACCTTCAGCCCCCGTCTTGCCTAGCTTCCGAAGTTCTGAAGAAGCCATGCCAAGCGAACCTGAGCGGTTCAAGCAGCCGGCCGTCTACCTATTGGTTTTATTCCAAGGATAGGAATGGCAGTGGAGAACCTGCGGCCTGTCGTCGGGGAGAACAGCTCGGTCGTGGAAACGCCATGCCGACCGAACGCAATTGATGGACCGGCCAACCATGGGATTTCATTGGAGCTTTTTCGGAGCTTCTTGGAGCTATTCCCCAGGATCAGGGTGCATCGAGGCTTTCCTTAGGAGAGCTGCGCCTACTGCTCAGCAGGCGAGGTGCGCTTCCGATGCCTGGTCGAACGAACGATGTTCTCAACCGGCGCCGTTGCCCTTGTCAGCCGTGGCGTGGCGTTCCATGCTATAATTCCAGGCCGATGTTGGGGAAGGCCATCTATCGCGGCTTCTCATTCACCACGGAAACGGTAGATGAGGTCTGCACCGTGCTCACGTCGTCCCATCTACGGTTACCGAACGGGCAAACGATCGGCGCCTCGCTCAATTTCAGCCTTGAGCGTCCAGCCACCTCACTTTTTGACGGGCGGATGTCCGCGAGCTTGATAGCCATCATCAATTCTTGACACCTGGCCGATGCTTTTCTCAATGTCCCAGTCTGGCGACAAACATGCCGTCATTAAAGAACCCAGGAAACGGATCGTCACTGCGAACGCCCGAGCAACAGACACATGCTGCCGTCCTGGAGATATACGGCAGTGGATTCTTGTGGAACAGAGGAGATTTTGCCAATCTGGCAGAAACATTCGAGGGCGCTTTAATCGCGGATACGGGCGCCGTCTCGGATTTCAGCACAAGTTCGTCAGCGCCGTGCCACTCGCTACGGGTCGGCGCAGGAAAAAAGAACCCCTATGCTCGTCATCATGACTTACGGGTTGAGAAATCTGCTGCCCCGGTCCTTACGCTCCCCACAGAAGCTATCACGAACTGGCCTGAGCACCCACCGAATGCCCTCAGCAACCGGCTTCTCGGATTTCCTCGGCTTGTGATATTGTTCTGGGAATCAATTTGAGGCTCATTTGGAGATCCAAAGCCCTCGCCTGCCCACCGGAAACACGATTGAAGGAATCTTGCCTATTGGCTCCATGTCTTCATGATTGTTTCCCCAGGGCCCGAATCCTGCAGCAGCGGACGACCCACCGCACCCCGACACATCCCCCACAGACGGGACACCGGATGCGCCGACCGGCCTGCCTATTCCGGGTCCTCGTAGAGGGTGTCAGCCGGGCCTGTAACACCATTGCGCAGTCTTTTGCCGGGGCCAGCGCCTGGGCGAATTTGCCTCGGCGGCTGCAACGGAGCAATCAGCAGGGCAAGTGTGCATGTGCGGCACTTGGGATTGCAGCTGAATGCCTCAATACGGCACAAGATGCGCAGGAGTTCGTCGCCTCCAGCCAGGATCGGCTCTAGAGCACGGGTTGCGACGCTGACGCCAGCCAGCAGATCGCGTCTTGCACGCGTTATTTCTAGATCATTGCTGGAATAACGGCGTGTTTCGAAATACAAACATGACGGCGCTGGCGAGAGGTCCTATCATCGTCCCCATCCGTGCCAGGTCAATCACTTCACCCACCAGTCGCTCACCGGACGGCCGACGTCCCAGCGTCTGGAAGCAAGACATCCTGATGCCATCCCGCACAGACATGAATGATGGAACATGGCTCGGGCATGTTTGCTGAAGCAGACTACTCTTAGGGGGCTGGTTGGTTGGGGTTCCGCAGGTGTCGTCGAGATTGGTGATATCAGCGCAGCAGCGCCGACCGAGACATGAACATCCCATCAGACGTGTTGATAATAGCTGACCGACATATCGCGCTCTGGACGTGCGTTGCGTCCGTTCGTCCTAACATCAACTCCTCGCTGCGTCGCAAACATCGCAACATCAACAACCGAGAGACACACAAGCACATGCTTCTGCTGCAAGCAGGCAGGTTTGATTGTCATGTCTGCCAGTTGTCCAATATTGCCAGGGGTCTCCCCTCGAGATCTCGGATGGAAATTGGAACTAGTTGAACAACCACCACAATACATTCCTCAATTGAGTTGCACGCCAACCTAACCGCAGCCACTAAAAGGACGTCTTCGACGAGGGCGAACGAAGCATGATGCTACCGAAGCACCAACAAGCGTGCAAATCCAACGAATAATAAAACCACTTTACGCGTTACCTCGTTTCCTCCACGCGACAGACACGGCTGCCCCCCAAACCGGTCAGCACCGGTGGCCTCTGCGGCTGGATTGGGCAGATTTGCACTCTCGCATCTGCAAGCCACAGACGCACGCCCGGTTTCCCCCACCGTAAGCCTGCACCTGCACGCAAAACAAGATTTCGCGCGCGAACAGCTTGCCTCCTCTCTTTGCGAGATACGGCCCATTTCAAGCAGGTAAATGCAAGTCCTCCACCTCTTGTGTCAAGACCTTGGAAACCCGTGGGCCAATTGGCTACCTGGGGCCCGTCGCAATCGCGCGTGGCCGTCTCAATCTCCTGCAAACCACGAGGCAGCTCTCCGCCCTAATTCTCCGATTGCGCGATGCCTTACGGCCGTCGAACAAGGGGGAACGTCTGTCGCTATTTCGGCGCTGTGCCTGACACCCAAGGCGCATGGGACGGGGGCGATTGAGATTGAAGCGGAGTGACAGAGTGGATTGAACGTTGAGAAAGAGGCCATTGATAGCCTTATCACAAGGGGCGTCTGCTGCAACGACTCAGGAGCAGAACGTGTGATCAAAAGACCGAAACCTTCGTATTCAACTCTCCAGCCAACAGCGAAAGAGCGCAAGTGGGCTTTTCGCCTCTTTCAACGACTCGGCCGTTGCTTTCCTCCGCGGTAGATCACGATGAGCATGAACAGGTGCATTAAAGATCACAGTCGCCATGGCCAGCCGAAGACGCTCCCAGCCCTCTGTTTTTTTGGGGTGGTCTCGGCAGCGATTGCATCGGCGGTCGAATCGGGTTTTCATCTCCGCTCCCGCCTACTTCTGAGTCGCTCTAAAATCCCAGGAAAGGCTTCCGCGGGTGCCACGCATCTGGGCACACGGCGCGCCGGCAACAGGCTGGCTCTGCCTTGGGAGGATTGGATGTATTCAAGAAAAAGCAATGTTGCTTCTCGAATTTTTTTCTTGCGTCGTTGCGAGGCGCAACGTCTATTTTTCTCCCGCCTTCCCATTCCCCCTTACTGAGGCGGGTAATCCGGCACTCCTCCAAGGTCGGGGTTGACGTTTGCACATCATCATTCTACTGTCCACGCTGGGCTGCGAATACTAACGTAAGGGGAACGGGGACCAGGTTTAATATGTCGAGGCCTTTTGAATTTTGTGGTTTTATCTCCTGACATGCATTAGAGGGGGGCAAACGGGCTAGAATGCTCTCTGCGCTGGCTGGATTGGGACCGTATTGCAACGCATCGTCGCGATGTCCGACTCGTGTTGCCGTCCCACCGCCTGTGCTTTGCTCCGGGGCTGGCTGGCTGGCCTTTTTTAAACAATTTCAACACGTCAAATGCCATGTCGGTCTGGAGGATAGGCGAGATGACGGAATGCCTATTTGGGGACACCCCTGGGAAGGGAAAGGGCGGATGCTGCCGAGATTTGCATGTGCGAGGTCCCAGGGGGTTGAAATGGTCCGGGGCAGTGGGTTGGGTAGGACACACTGCGCTTCTTTGAATATTTGGAGAAGCGGTCTGAGGTCAAAGGGTGAGGTGTTGGTTTGGAGTCACGAAGAGGGGGAAGTTGTATGTGATGTGTGAAGGGCAGTGGTGAGTTTGCTTGATGATGTAGCTGGTGCTCGCTGAGGAAGTGTGCGATCCCAAATGCTGGGAGAGGGTGTGATGCCTCCATCTCGTCCCGTTGGGAAAGACATTGCCTGCATCAGTGACATGCAATAAAGGTGATATATCTTCCGGCCGGACAGAATTGAAGATATTCGCCAGGGGGGTAACTTGTTCAATCAACTTCCATTTTGATATGGCACTTCCGGGATTGTAACTTCGGATTGTCTATCCTCCGCTCTTTCATCAAAACCAGCTTCATTTGTTACTGCTCTTCCATCGTCTATCTTCTAAACTCACCCTTTCCCTCCTCTGTCTGTGCCCGTCTATACGTCGTTGCCATAGATAATACGGATTAGTGTCTGCGACGTGTGTAGAGGGATGCTCCCAGCCCGGCGACTCGTCATCACGACAAAGTTGAGGCGGTCTTTGACTTGACATGATCCGTGCCCGAACGCCTCTGATTGTTCGCCTGTGGCTTCTCTTTTCCTAGATCCGATGTAAGATGCTTTAGTTATATAGGTCTTTGGTGGTGCTTTTCAGAAGCCTTGCTTCGTGTTTTTTGGGTTTCTTAAAAGGGGTGATATCAGTTCACATGAGAAAGACTCTAACACCAATCCGCCTACCATTCCACTCGTAGCAATTTGAACCTGCTTCGTCTTAACCGGGTGACGATAAAGTACAGTATCGAGTGCTCCAGGGCTCGATCTGTCGCAGAGGCACGCGACGTGTGTGGCTCGTTTGTATTCTTTGCTCATACTTGAGGGACGACGAGGTAGAGAAGGGGCAACGGTATACGTTGTTGACCTTCTTTGCTTCGGCCTCTCTTGTTATATCTTCTTTCTATGTGGAATGATTTGGAGTTGAAATGTGACAGCCCGCCGAAAGCGATGATATTGTTCTCGCCCCTCAGTTATGGCGCATTTGGTTTAAGCCCAGAGATGGAGTTCTTGCCCTGTTCCTACTTATAACAAGAAGCTTGCTCGCCCTCTGAAGCACGCTCGGCGTGCGTAGAGCTGTCCCAAGTTGTTGCTGCGGCACTCATCGTATAATGTGAGTATATATGAACGTGGATCTTCAAAGCTACGTCTTTCTGTTGGTCCAATAATCTTGGTGGTCATCGGCGTTGCCCTTCTGCATGTGTAGGCGAAGGTGAGGTGGTTCCTGCAACAAGTGTATACTCACGCTCTGTATGAGAGCGGCAGCGCGTCTCGGTTTGTTGTATTCTCTGCTTTTACTTCAGTGACGGCGACGTAGGGGCGGGGGGCTAGGTTAAAGGTGTGTATGGTTGACTTTGTGTGCTTCAGTCTTGTTTGCTGACTCCCTCCATGTGGACAGCTTGGCCTTACAATGAGGTAACCCGGTAAAGAAAGCTTTGGTTTTTCTCATCCTCGTGCCTTGCTTAATCTTCGTCTTGAATCCGGGCTAGAAGGTTTTGCCTCTTCCTACTTATAGATGAGGCTTGCTCGCGCCGTTCATCGATTTAATCACGAGACACATACAGGATCATGCGTCATTTCTACGACATGCCATTTCATAACAATGCCTTATAAATTGCGTGGAAATCTTCAGCTACCCTTATGCTGGTCAAATCGTATTGATTGACAGCCTGGGTGGGCTACCTCAGCTAAATCTAACGTGATTTAGTGAGGATGCACTTGTGCTCTATGGAAGACTGAATCTGTGATACTCTCTCTGTGTGGCGAGAATCAATAATGAGAGACCCAGTTTGAGTCCGTACTGATTTGGCGTACGAATAATATGAGAACAGTGATGGAAAGGGACGAGACGCGCCATTTGGGAGTTGGGGCTGGTGAATCGTTGGGGAAAGAGCTGTACGTGGCCCAGAGATTTTGCTGTCAGGGCTGAGGAACCTTGTCACTGATCTTGCCAGCCGTTGGATTTGGGTTTGACAGAGAGCAGACGTACCATTGTGAAAGTCTTTATAGAGCAAGTGGCGACATGCTCCTGGGTGGTAGCGGCCTCGCTGCACCCTCTGTGGGCGCGTAGGTGAGTGTCGCGATGTCACGCCGGGGGATATTGAATACACCGTACATATAGGCCGGAACTTGTGGCTATATAAAGATCTATTGCGACATACATCTGCTGCTGGGAACACAGTTGAGGGCAAATGTCTCGTGCGATTTAGAAACGCGCTGACCCGATCCCACATTCATCAGGCCCAGCCTGTTCGTGGTACTGCAAATATACGATGAGCGTTAGTGACGAGTGATGAGGCATGCCCAAGCTCTCTCTAAGTATTTGTTCTTATTTACATCCACGAGCGATGACGGCCGACAGCTGTGATGCTCCTTGTGAATGTGCGAGATGAGGCCACGAAGAGTTGCTGATGTCCCCGCTGGGGTAGGGAGACGTTGTTAGAAAGCCCTGAGAAGCGCGGGAATCGTCCCAATCATTTCTTGTGTCAGCATTGTAAAACGTGGTAGGCGTCACAGGTTTTCAAAGGTCGCGAACACATTCATACTAGGAAAGCCTTCGTCTTCTCCATAGCTCCGCTGTCGCCAGCGACAGCAGGTTGGGAAGCGCACATTTTCACAAGCAACATCCTGCTCATAAAATCCAGGGCGATCTTAGATCTAAACGCTCGCTGCTACACCCAGATAGAAGGAGCGTAATTAAAGAAAATGCCATAAGGCTGGAGTCGCCCCTGGCCGACGGCGCTCACGCACATCGTCACCTCAAAAATCACACAATTTAAATCAACCAAAAATCAAAAAGTTCGGACCCAGAAGGGTCCTATGAAAATCCATAGGAGACTCTTACCAGCCTCAGGTGTAACGATGCTATGGATTTTTCTAACGGCGGCAGAGCAAGAACCCCACTAATGGTTGACCAGAGTGGGATTCGAACTTGCGCACCCGTGGCGTGGGACGTTCGAGAACTCGCATCAATTGATGCGCCTAGTAACCCCACTAGACCACGGGCTGTTGATGGAAGGGACAGTGATAATTTTGTTGAAGTAGGGTGTGGGCGGGCGGGCTACCTCAGGCAGCAGGTCGTAGAGGTAGAGAAGGAAGGTGCGGGCAGGTGAGAACCTCTTGCCTCAAGCGCACCTGACCTTTGGTCTCCCCGCGTTATTGGATCAAGCCAGCGCGAGGAGGACTCAAAGGACCTTACCTAGAATAACTCGGAGCAGGGGCTCTCGTGATAACCACGCTCAAGCTTTGTTGAGAACTTCATGTGTAACTCGAAGGCTCCCCCTTCCGTTTTTGTTTCGTCTCTTCCTTTATGACCGACGCTCCGCACCAGGTCTCCGTCATACAGCGGCAGTCAAAGATGCCTTCCTTTGACCTTTATCAGCGTCGTGAGTGTCCTTTTCTATACCGAAGATTTGCTTTCTTCGGCTGGCTCATACAGCAACGACCTTGAAGACAGAAGGCGCCTCGGGTGTCGTCGACCGTACCCTGAAATCATACAGAAACATCCAACAGTAGCAAAAAGAGATCTTGTTCGTGAACAATCCATGACAATGGAAAAACATTTTCTTGGCCCCAAGAGCCCGGTCATGTTACAGAAGCAGGCTGAAAGACTGGATGGTCTGGAGCGGGATCTCTTTAGTCAACGCTCCTCCATTATCTAACGTGGGCCATGATTGCTGAAACCAAAGTCAATCGAGTCAAGAAACATTATTTCGTCGACGCCGTCCACTCCGAGCTTTCGGAGTGCATATATCATGTAACAAGAAACCAATGAACAACGTGTTCTCGCAAATCAGGCGACGAGATCAGTGACCCGGTCACCAAAAAGAATTCGAAAGAGCCAGAGCCGATCGAACCCCTCAAACTATCATCGCTCATATTGGGCAACTTTCAAGATAAGCCAAATTGGCGACCGTCGAGGAGCGAGAAAGCAGGTACGGGAAGCCCAACTCGAGCCGCCGTTGGCCCGGAATGGCGAAATTCAATCGAGAAGGGACTATTCTCAACGTCGAGACTTCAGACGGAGCTAGATGTGAAATGTTTCAGCCTGTATTCAAGGGCCGAAGGGAGATATGAAGGGATTTTGTGAAACGTTGGGCTTTATACGACCCTCTTGTGGCGCTGGGATGGGATACAGCGCGAAAGCAAAGCCACTCTATCGTCTTCTCCAACAATCGCATCTTCAGCAGGGATATTTGACCACACAGCCGTCGTGGGCAGATTCCGCGCGACATGATGTTGTCAAGCAGCAAAGCATTAAATTAACGTCAATCAGAACTGAACAATGCCCGTTGCAACATCGATGCTTTCAGCTGATGGATATACGAAGTCAGGCATCTGGTCAAGGCTTCCTGTCCTCCTGTCATCTGGCCGCCCTTAACAGCCGTGCACGAAGACGGCTCAAAAGGGGCCCCGTGGAGTCGAGCATGGGCTCAGGAAATGGGAGGTTCATGCGCCGGAAAGGGTGGTGACGTTGAATTCGGAGAAACAAAACAAACCTTAGATGGCACCGAGGAGGGGCTTCTGCGCTGAACTCGGCCGACCAATCAGCTCCGGCGCCCGGGTCAAGCCCGGACCCCTCGGTGAGCGGGCACTGAGGGCCTCAGTCGACTGAGGCAGGCGGCCAGTGAAACTCCACCTTGGGCGGAGGCTTCCCCACCATCTACGCGGAACGAACAGTCCAGTCGAACACCCTTGACCATTTTTTTGCCGGCCCGCGAGGAAAAAGCTCCATCCGCCGACATATCCCCCAGCTATCTCAAAAAGAGAAAGACTTTCACCGCCAGATACGAAGCTTCCTTCATTCCCAACCCCTCCGACCGAAATCTCGCTTCCAGTGGCCCCCCCCGGTACATCGTGACCAGACGCCGCCCAAAATGTCGGCGGACGACCAGCAGTTCCTGGACGTCGTGAGTAGCAATCCGCTCGAGCTTGTGATCACACGAGCAATCATCTAGATCCCCGTTACTGACGCCATCGCCGCTCTCCAGCTGTCCTCGCTGCCCAACCACATTCGCAAATACACCGACGACTTCGCCAGCATCGTCAACCCTCACGTCGAGAAGGCCGCCGATGCCCTGAAGGAGACGCTCGCAACGGCAGAATGGGTCCCCGATGCTCTGCGTCCGCAACCCCCCGTCCACAGCAGCCCGATCGAAGTGATAGCCCTCACCCGATTTGAAAAGGTGTCGGATTGGGTATCGAAGCACAAGATCTTGACCGGTGCTTTTGTCGCCGTCATTGGTGTGGTCTCATACCAGCAGTACAACAGAAGATACAACCGCAAGGTACGACGTGCGAAGCGTGCGAGAAATGGAGGCAGGCAAGAGGTCGTCGTTATCGCCGGCTCGCCATCGCTGCCCTTGACGAGGTCGTTATCTCTGGATTTCGAGCGCAGAGGCTTTATCGTCTACATCGTGTGCAATGCCGAGGAGGACGAGCACATGGTGCAAAACCTGAAGAGGCCGGATATCCTGCCCCTCACTATCGACACAACCGATGTAAGTTGCTCGTCTTTGTGACAATCTTCGGGTGCTAACGGGCAGCAGCCTCCCAGAGCCGGTGCGGCTATCGACAGCTTCGCCCAGTACCTGCATTCCCCCCACACTCCCGCGCCCAACACGAAATCAAACTTCCTCCAGCTCAAATCCGTCATCCTCATCCCCTCCCTAAACTACCAGACCTCGCCGATCGCGACCATCCCGCCGTCGAGCTTTGCCGACCTCTTCAACACCCACCTCCTGCACCCCATCCTCACGATCCAGGCCTTCCTACCCCTCCTCACGAGCCGCCTGTGCCCCCCGGGCGAGAAGTGGACCCCGCCCAAGGTCCTGGTCTTCACCCCGTCCATCATCTCCTCCATCAACCCGCCCTTCCACGCCCCCGAGGCCACCGTCTCCTCCGCCCTCTCCGCCTTCACCGAGGTCCTGACCGCCGAGCTGCGACCCCTCGGCATCCCCGTCACCCATGTCCAGCTCGGCACCTTCGACTTCTCCGGCTTCCAGCCCTCCAAGGGCGCCCACCCCTCCCAGCGGGCCCTCATGGACGGCGGCGCCCCGGGTATCGACGCCGAAGCCACCGAGACCCTCATGTGGCCCGACAACGCGCGCCACGCCTACGGCCGCAACTTCGTCGTCCAGAGCACCTCCGCCATCTCGGCCGGCCGCATCCGCGGGCTCAAGGGCAGCAACCTGCGCCACCTGCACAACGCCGTCTTCGACGTGATCGACGGCTCCATCACCAGCAGCACCGTGCGCGTCGGCCTCGGCGCCAACGTCTACGGCTTCGTCGGCCGCTGGGTGCCGCGCGGTCTGGTCTCGTGGATGATGGGCATCCGCCGCGTGGACGAGCTGTCCGCGTGGCAGACGAGTTCATATGACGGCTCGTTGGACGGCAGCGACACCAGCAGCGGCGGCGACAGCCAGGACTTCATCGCCGTGCCCGAGGACGCGCAGAGCAACGTGTGGAAGTCGGAGCGAACGGCTGTTTAGGGGGCATGCTAGCGTCAACTTCTCTGGTGAGAGGAGGGATCTTGTTTATATCGGCATTCCCATGACTTTCGCCGGTTCGCGTCTGAACGCCACTCTCCAAGTATATTTTGCACACACAAAGGATATGAATAACGAACCCCGCTCGTAAGGAAAACAGTATCACGATTGATGTTTGGGAATTATAGAATAGTCATGATAGCAATGGAGAAGTCTACATGGCCGGAAATATTTCTTCTGAATATGTGTATACATCCAAGTCTTCTGTTCAGGTTTCTGTAGGCTTATCATTGTCAGCCTCTTCGAGCGTCGGTTGAGGATCACCGAAACCGAACTGGGTGTCTTTCACACCTGCTCGGTGTATCTGACCTGAATAGGCCTCTCGGGGTGCACTTGCAGACCCGCGCGACCGATTGTGGGGTTTATCGCCAATCCGAGCTGCGAGAAGTAAGCCCCCTCAAATCCCAGGAACAAGTTCTTCGCGATTCTAGCCACGAAACGGCTTCTTGCAGACCAATCGTGACTCGCACGCTATTTTCAGCCGCGAAATCAGTCACTAGTTGAGATCCAACATGCTTTTCAGGCGAATTTTCGCATGCTGATATGACGTGTCCAAGCAAAATGATGCCATGGAGTGGAGACCGGCGTGAGCTGTCTCGCGTCTGCCACGGCCACGTCTTGCGGACTGCAGAATCTGGATTTCTTCAGAGGCTGAAAGGGGGATCGTGCAGCTGCAAGCGGATGTTGGCTGTTCCGTATCATGCACGATTGTGAGTATATAAATGGACAGATTGGTGTAAGGCATCATAGCTCAGCAAATGCCAAGGTAAGGGTGTTAGTGGTTTGTGACTCAATGAATATCTTTCCTTCAAAGGGTACGGTCCAAGAATGAGAGTGCTTGATTTCGTCTGGATCATCTTTGCTGTCTTGCTATTCCAGTCGGCATTTCTGTTGTCTGGCTACCTAGTATTAACGCTGGATACGAAATGGGGCTTCTTCGCTGAGAATTGAGTCTCGGGAATCGTGATAGTTAGGGGCATCAAGACGATTCTAAATTACGAACATTGCCAATGCTGCCAAACGAGCCAAGCTTCGCTGCATTGTCTTCCTGGCTCATAGTCGGAATTTACATGATATACCTTTGTGTGCATGTGGCACCCATCGAACTCACCTGACGTTGAGGAGTAAATGCTTATATATTCTAAAGTCATGCCGTTGGTCTAGCTGAGGGGCCACAAAGCTCTGGTTCTAAAAGATCTTGTGACTCTGTTGTTGTCTTAACTACGGGCCGTTCTTATGCGTACGGGTTAAGGTACATGTTACGTCGATGCTGGCGATGATTTGTTGTCAATCGACAGCGTTTGAAGTAATCCTCCACCGGAATATCAAAGAGGCGAGAGAGAAGAGAGAAGGAGAGCATACGAAGTCGCTACAATAGCAACGGTCAATTTGGCTTTGGTATGAACAACATTACCGCATCTATAGGTCCAATAAAGAAACAACTCGGCTGAGAAGCAGCACATTTGGCCAATTTCTCCTGTTTCCAGACTTGGCCACCTTTTTATACAAGAAGCAATTGGAAAGTCACTATACAGCAACTTGGCTGTGAAAACAGGTAGACAGATTTCAGGGCCGCTGGGTGCGTAGGAGCCTTCACCCACGGAGATAAACGTTGTGAGGACTATATAAGAAGACCCTGAAAGCCCGAAGATGGTTACAACGAGACAAGGATCGGAGGATTTCGATCTGCTCTTGGGTAGGAGCAGAGCTTACTATTCTACGTCTTTTCATTGTACCACCCCGCAAATCATACTCTGCCCATACCTTTTCGCAGAGAAAGCACATCAACTTCCACGAGCTCTATCAGCCCTGAACTGGTACGGAAGAATACGCGGAGACCAATGGTGATGGAGAACGTTGGTTTGTAATCCCAACCTTCCAGGACGTCACCATGAACCACTCCTGATATCCTGCCTGTGGGTCTCATCGAATTGATCGTTAGTTGGTGAAACCCCATCATGACCACGATCCAGTATCTACTATGGCTCGTGGCTTCTTCTCAACATGATATCTACATCATTAAATATCTAGTACCCGAGGAAGTGTACCTTAACGACAGGGATCGCGGTGAAGCGTTATACGAGGGCGGCACTTGAAAAGCATGACATGGCGGACGAACTTTCTTCGGAGCGACGGGCCAAGAATGTGCGGAGTATTGTCCCATACTGCTAAAGAGATCACCGGAGGTTTCGTAGTTCTCACAGGCTCCTAAGCTGCTCTCGTTTGTTTTCATGACATGACTTGCATCTTCTTCGAAGGCCTAAATAGTTCTGACTTTTGCAGAGTATTCAAAACGAATAGCTTCACGACTTTGCCGGGAGAGGGGTACGAATTCCATGGAAATGTCCGCAGCTGACAATATGCCCTGATGAGAGACAGAACAGCCAATTTTCGGGTTTCTTGATTGTCTTGACTGAGAATCGCGTACCTGTTGGCAGCATTAATCTGTGGCCGGGGTCGTTCTGTTCAATGAGGCTGTACCTTGGCTTTTATGCTCAAATTTATGGTGACTGGAAAGGCACAGGCGGGCCTTCTCAAAAAGTCTTTGATTCTGTTGTCTCCCAGGGATCTGCGGCGGGAATCTCTGTGTCCTCATCTGTTCTCGTTTTGGAGAAGTCCCCGAAGCTCAATAGTCCAAAGTAGAAGTTTTGTCGATGTGACTGCTACATCACCAGCTGTGGCCCTTAAGCTGCTGTAAGTCCCTGTGTATTGGACACGACTCCGTGAATAGGGGGGAAAGCCAAGAATCGGCGTCGATGGATACAGCAGGTGACGGGATGGTATAGAAAGCCAGTACGAGAGCATCTTGTACGTCGCGGGAGTTACTGAGAGAAATATCGTATCAACCTTTCATCATATTGGTTGCTATTTTACGAGTTGGAAGCCCTAGATATATAGGTACCTTAATCAGCCATTATCCGACAGCGATGCGTGCTTTTGGCCACTGAACATATTGATTTGGACCTTCTTTGCTCCTGCAAACTCGGTGGATAATCTGCTTCGCTCACTATGCCTGAGCCTGGTGTTCTGAGAGATCATTTAGTTCACGGTCATGTCTCAATGAAAATGCCCACAGCAGAGGTGAGATGCATAACTTTTAGACAACTAGGTCTAAATGCGAAAATATCCCACGAAACACCGTATAAACCCAAGAAAATGAGAACCAACACCACAGAGTGCAATGTAACGGGATGGAGACCCCAGAGCTTCCATCATCACTGGGAATTCCATTTGCCGTATCCCAAGAAGACCTCGCAATGATGATTATTGCGGGGCTCATGTCCACTGTGATTGCTGCTGCTTTTTTGGAAGAAATGTATTCTTATATGTTTCTGAAATCTAACTTTGAGATCTTCCATGTCAAACTTTTGCTCTTCGAGCGCGTCGTATTTGATTCTACCGTACCGTACAAGCTTGAGCTCCGCGCCCATGTTGTGTGCACCGGTTTTCGCCTGCTGCAGGGTTTGGAGCCATTCATGAACGTACGATCGTAGCATGAGACATATTTCAATAGTAAAGTCAACTGCCTGGTGTATAGACGATGGACTGATCCAAAGCAGTCGATCCCATGCTGCTTTTCTGAGTCAACTACCCCGGTGGATCTCTCGGTATAAAGTCATGTACCAGCTGAGCCAGCCCTGGCAATCCTCTACTTATATTGTCGTTGGATGATCTGATTGAAGCGTGCTGAGTCTGTTCTCTCAAGTGATAGGGCAAGGTCAAGCTGGTTGTAGTTGTGCGACAGAACTGAGTGAGACACATAAAATCAAGCCAACTCGTTGTGAACAATGCAGTATTACGTCCAAAAACATTGAATACAACCAACAAAATGACGGGTAGACACGAGGGGTATTGCCGCACTACTTGAGATGCGGCGACCGCCCCCACGGAGGATTTCTGTTGCAATATTTGAAAGTAAAAGAAGTCCACGGAGCAATTATCAGCGCACGCCTTCCCAATGTACATTTGTTTGTTTCCTCTGTTTCACAAAGCCTGAGTCGCTCATTTAAATATCCAATATGACACCAGGCATACTCCAGTTCAATACTCGACTGCCTAGTACTTAAAAGCTGGAATGATGGAAAACTCTTGACTCTGGGCCAACCCAAGCATCATCATGATGACACATTTGACTCCACGTTTAGATGCTCCATTTGAAGCATGTGACATATTGGAAGACAGCGGGCTCTCAATCTAAGGAAAGGCCTTGCCTCGAACTTGGCTGTATACACGATGGTACAATCCCACAGTGATAGCAACTAAGGGGAATTCTGATAGACGAGCGGCTAGCAGGGTCGCGACAGATGAGAAAAACCGCTAGGGTTACATTAAATGTATTGTTGACCAAGATCCTCAATCCGAAAAGACACGACGTCATTTGCAATGATATTTCCTTTAAAACAACTTTGCTAAAGAGATCATTACGAAGGCAATCCCCGCAAAGTGACGATCGATCATGCTTGTGGCTTGGTTGGTGCCATTTCGCGAGACGGTTATGTAGAAAGCCCATATAAGCTCTTCCCCCTCCGCAGGATAAGAGACATAAACACAATTGCGAAAGTGGTGAACATGCTCCCGATGGTGTTGTCGAGCTGACGTGCCTTGCCAACGTCTTGCGGTACAAGACGCATTCGCCGACGATAAACTCGATAAACCTACCGCCTCTAGTCGTTGTCAGCTGTTGAAAGTCGAGGTATACCTCGGAGAACGTGGTGAATGGATGGGCGCAAGACTTCGTTCAGAGGACGAAAGCTGAAATTTGAGAGCGAAGAATTTAGGAAGGAAAGTTGCCATTTCAAGCCAAAGCCGATCTAATCTTGACGGCCTTACAATGTTGACTTCTGGAAGCTTGAATGTCTTCAAGACCACGTATTTATTGTATGGAGATACAGCCTTGCATGTTGCATGCGCGTATGCTCACTATCTCGCTTTCGGTCTGCTTGAGAGGACCAAAACCCAACTTCACAAGGGAATCGGCAATCACGTTCTGGAAGGAATCGATAAGAATGTTCCTTCACCATCTTCCGCCCTAGAAAGCCTGGGGATTCCCTGATTTCCCCTCTTTTACAAATTCTTGAAGCTGTCACTCAGCCGGGGCTGCCAGCATCCTCCAATGGGGGGAGACGGCAACAAAGTCTAACTGGCGTCTATTCGGAGCCTGGACCTGAAGTCAAAATCTGGGAAGGATCTCAAAGGTGTCATTCGGGATACTAACTAGGCGGAATTACGACTCCGTTGTCTGGTTGCCAGCGCTATTTCCGGGTGTTCTGCTAATCTCGGTCGACGCCATGCCGTTTTTGGAAGATGAATACCGATGTAAACTTTCGACGGGGCCTTTGTGGTGTTCCTTTTTGTTTCAATCTCATCTTCGTTGTCGCAAGCTCAAGGTTCCATGGTGAGGGGACTCACGAAGTCAAAATCCCAGCAACGAGTCATGTCGCTTCCAGAACTATACATACATTCGCACAATCTGTCCGACTCTCCCATGATGGTTTGGGACAAACGCGATTCAACTCTGAGATAGGCAAGCTTCCTGAAGTAGCATGCCCCGGCCACCAGCATAAACAAATACCATCTCGTGCGTTGCCGTCAGAGGCATGCCGCTGCCGTTTCGCCAGTTCTTCGTGAAAGGAAGCATTCTCCCTTTCCAGGCGCCGACATGGCAACCGAAATCAAAACCGGGCATGACATACCTGCTGCTGGCCTGCGTTTTGGTCACAGCTGCTGTGAGGAGAAATCCAAACCGATGATTATCTGTCGCCATATTCTCACATTTTCGTAGATGCAAGGTTATGACGGGGCGATGATGGGCGGCATGAATATCCTGCCGCAGTATAGCGACTATTTCAAGCTGACGACCGCCACTCGCTCGTTGAATATCGCCACTAATTATATCGGAGGGTGCTTATCTGTAAGTCGACCCTAGCCTGCAAAGACAACAACTGAGACGAGAGCATATTACTCTTGGCTCACTTAAGACTACGAAGGCTAACTGGGCGGAGTGTCTTTGCTGGGGATGGGTAACAGATACCTACAGCCGACGGTTCGGCCTATTTTGGTCCGCCATGATCACAGTCATCGCAGCCATACTGCAAGCGTCATCACAGCACATCGCCATGTTCTGCACCGCCCGCGTAATCATCGGCTTCGGGACCACCGCCTCCGTAATATCCGGCTCCGCATACCTCGCCGAGACGCTCCCATGGGACCAGCGCGCGTGGGGCCTCGCCCTCTTCGACGACTGCTTCTACATCGGCGCCTTGACCGCCGCGGGCGTGACGTACGGATCCTTCAAGATCAGCAGCAGCTGGGCGTGGAGGCTGCCGAGTCTGGTGCAAGGGGCGTGGGGGCTGCTCTGCATATCGCTGCTGCCGTGGCTGCCGGAGAGTCCGCGCTGGCTGGTCGATCAGGGACGCGCCTACGATGCGATAATGGTTCTTGCGCAGGTGAATGCTGGAGGAGACACGGCGGATGAGCTGGTCCGACTGCAATTCCGACAAATTTGCGAGACGATTGGGTACGAGCGGGATCCGATGACTTGCAAGGAGGCGGTTCGTAATCGCGGGGCGAGGAAGAGACTCATAATTACGGGGTCGTGCGCGCTGATATCCATGCTGACGGGCAACATCGTTTTCATGTATAATGTCGGAAAGATGTTGAGCCACGCAGGCGTCAGCGACGAAGGGACCCAGCTGCTTGTGGTAGGTTGCTCACGAACCGAACATCTTTTATTTGAGATTCTGACGAGTACAGAATGTTGGGCTGAACGGCGCGTCTCTGGTCGTATCAATTTGCGGAAGCTACTACACGGATAAGAAGGGGGCAAAGTCTGCCGCACTCATCAGCACGGCGGGAGTAACCGTTGCCCTGATCTTGTTGGGTGTCCTGACCAAGTTTTACGGTGACACCACATATACCCCCGGAATCTGGGCGACGGTTTTTGCGGTATTTCTATTCTCGATATCGTATGCCTTCGGATGGATCCCCATTCTCTTTCTGATGCCAGCTCAAATGCTATATTTCCGTATCAGGGCCAAGGGCATGAGCATGTTCAGCTTCATTATCTGCGCTGTTGGCATTGCCGGTAACTTCGCCTATCCTATTGCCATCGACGCTGTGGGTTACTGGGTGTATATAATGAACGGAGGATGGAACGTGCTCTTCTTCGCCTTCATCTGGTGGTACTGGGTGGAGGTCCTGGGAAAGACGCTTGAAGAGATTGATGCGCTGTTTGACGGAAGAAAGCACACCGACACGCCAAACGTGGAGGCTGTTGTGGCTGGTCGAGAAGATGAGAGATGGAAGACGAGTCTGAGTGAGTGGATGAAAGAGAGGCTTCCCTCAGGGTCGCCGGTGTCTTGTAGATAATCCTTAGTAAAGACGACAACTCTGCCATACTTCCTCTGGTCTAGCCTTTCTTAGCGCTCAGGGTTAATATAATATAACAGCGTTACTATTCCTTCTGTACACTTTTGGACATGGATGTTTTCGATGAAATACACAATACAGGGGCACTGACCGCGTGGACCAAGACGGACACCGAATACCCTAGGGACAGAAGTGACCAGCAACAAGAACAAGAGGTGACGAGAATGACCACGCGCCATGTTTGTTGACATCTGGCAGATCGAGTTTTGGTGAAGAACGACGGAACCAAAACCACGCAACATTCATTTCAGAAAAACCTATTTGAGCTGAGAAGTTCAAGAAGTCCGACAACCAGTCTATCTTATAACCTCAACTGCTTCTTCGACGAAAAACACCAAAACGGCCGTGTTTTTCTTGCGTTGAGCATTACGCAACTATATATCGGACCTTGTGAGCTGATTTCGCAAAGAAGCTACAAAGAAACAGAATGATACGCCTGGTCACAGCGCTACTCAAAGCCTGAGCATCGCTGGAATCTCCTGAGGCTTATTTGAAAGCTAAGCAACGAAGGCGCCGGCCTTTCTCCGTAAACGACCGGCCGTTTTGACTTGCCTGCGTCCGTCTTCTCTGACGGGGAAGTATTCCTGCTCAACATGGGGAAATAAATTTGGCGCAAGAAGCAAACGGGCCTTTATTCTTTGATACGCATAGATCCCCTGACTGGGAAATCTGGATGTGTTGAAAAATCTCAACTTAAGAACAGACGTATTGGTGTTGAGAGCTCAACAACCATCAACCAGAACCTCTTGAAATACTACTGATCGACATCGAAACGAGCGTGAACAGTGTCGCTGGAGCGGCAGTCTGCAACCATTCCAGATCGTCCTCAAGACTCCCGACTAGCTACTGATGCCGGAATCCTTCCTACAGTCAGGCATCAACCCAAAACGTATATAAGCCCCCCAAGCATCGATACCAACAAACAAGATAGCAAAGACCCAACAACCCCGATGCCTTTGTTGCAATGCAACTAGTCTTAAAACAACGCTTGTTCATGGCACAACCCGCTGCAACTCACCATAGCACTTCATCTGAGATCCCCAGTCTTAGCCACAGCCATCAGTGCCAGTCCCCGGTCACTTCCTACTGATTATTCACCTCACACCGACGGAGACGAGACGAATCCCATCGCAGACAACCCAACAGACCCAGGAAAGCCAGCAGCAGAAGAAATAGCCAGCAAACGGGGCCATGGCCGTCTATTCGCCGTCTATTCATCCTGGTAGAAAAGCTCCAAGAATTTAATCTGTCGGCAATAGTCCAGAAATAATCAACCATTGGTTTTATATTCCAGTCCAAATAGAGCCTGGAGACATCATCACGAATGCACCACGAGCAGGCGCTGCGAATACCCATCTATTCGTTCTATATTCAAACTCATGCACCCACCCCTCATCGTTGCGCATCATCAGCACTCCCGTCCCTCTTCCCAAACCTCGCCCCGAACCCGCCAATATCCCTCCTAAAGAACTTGCCAAAGTTCTTCAAGTTCTCATTCATCGTCGCCGGCCCGCCTGCGCCCTGCCCCAGGTCCCTCGTCGCGCTCAGCAGCTTCTCGCCCAGCGACGTCGCGTCGAACTTTGTCTGCAGCCCGGGTATGACGCTGCCGCCCGCAGCGCTCGTCAGGCCCAGCGCGCTCGCGCCCGCCCCGGCGCCGCCGATGACGCCCAGCCCCGAGCTGCCGAGCCCCGTCGTCGCCATGAGCGGCGTGAGCAGCGGGCTCTGCGCGACGAGCTTGTCGCTGAGGTTGCCCTCGCGGTGCATGGCGAAGAGCTCGACGAGGTGACCCTGGTCTCCCTTGCGCACGCCCTTGAGCTCGAGGATCTTTTTGAAGTTGGTGTCGGAGCGGTCGCCGATGTGGATGAGGTAGGCCTGCACCAGACCTTCTGGGGGCGATGGGCGGACCTGGAGGGTCTTGAGGAGTGGATCGATGCGGTTCATGGTCTGGTTGACGCGTTTGACGTAGCCTGCTGGCGCGGTGTGCGGTCCGGTGTCCTTGTTGTGGAACGACAAGAGGTTTTCGAACGCTTTGGTCAAGACGTACTTGTCGAGGAGCATCTAACATGTGTTAGTGACGAATACTGGTGTTGAAGGCAGTGATCTCACCTGTTCAGCGCCAACTTCGGAAACAGGCCGGCATTGGACAATGTTGCTAATGTAGGCGGTAACGAGGTGGTCGACCAGGTTGTCGCAGAACGCTCTCGCGTACTGCCCCTTCTCCACGATGGCCAGAATCTCTTCGGTCTTTCCGTTCACTGATGACAGCAGCTCACCAACATATGAGCTTTGATCGCCCACACTCTCCATGGTGCTCCAGTTGGTGTTTCTCATCTCGCGCCAGGCGCCCTCGCAGGCGATCTCGACGTTGCGGACAAGCGTCAAGACAGCGGCACTGGCGACACCAAGGAAGGCGTCAGCCTGAGACGAGAAGTCGACCTTGTCGGCTAGGTTGTTGTCGATGCGCTTCTTGATGCTCTCCTCCAACTGTGTTGTGTTTGTTGACCAAAAGTCGGCGGTGTTTAGAACAAGAATGACGTCTTGGATTGGTGGCCCCTGGGGACCAGCCCTTTGCAAAATGTGTAGAAGAACTTGCTGTGCATATTCGTCCAGGTATTTCGCCAGAGTCTTGGCCAAGTCAAGCAACCTATCGCTCGTCGATAGCTTGGCACATTGCGACAAGGTTAGCCTGTAGAAGTGGAAGAGCTCAATCGCAGACGCCATGACAGCTTGCCGAGAGAACTCTTCGTCTTCGGGAATAAGGGGTACAGTGCGGTATTTTGGTATCATGACTGCAAGCTGCTTGTCTTGAGATTCGACCCACAAGCTCAAGTAGGGCTCGAAGGCAGCAGAGATGGAGCCGTGGAAGTTCGACGCCCTGTCGTCAGCCGAGCTCAGCGTATCGATACTGGCTCTTGGATCACCGGCAAAGCGCTTCTCCAACCCTTGTTCAAAGTCTAGTGTCTCTTGGAGGCAGCTGAGCAGCAGGTTGACGTCAATCTTCTGCCCATCTGTCTTCCGCATGCTCCTCTCGAGGATTCCCTTGAAGTCGTCTCTCGTTCCGTCGCAGAAGGCCATGGCGAGCATCTCGTTTGCGCGCCAGTGGGGCGGGAATATCACAGCGTGCTCCTCTTCGTGCGTCTTCAGCATGCGCTTGAACCACGCATATCGCCGACCGATGTTGTCGAGGTTCCCGGCTTCGTCGTTGCCCCTGAACACCTGGCGGTACTCGCGCAGCTCCGTGTTGACGTACCAGTTCATCAACCGCGACCGCGCCATATCACCCAAGGCGTCCATCACCAAACAAGCCTCGACCAGGGTACCCCTCCGCTGAGCGACCTCCCCCTTGGCGAATGCGATCTCAAAGTCCTCACAGACCTGTTCCAGCAGCTCCCGCTGCAGTTCGGAGACGCCTCTGCTGAGGGTGGCAATCTGCTCGATACTCCTGTAGCTGTTGAAGTGCTTCATAAGCTGCAGCACAGCCTGCAGGAGACTCGCGCATTCCCTGTATTGTCTCGTCTTGGCCAGGCCGCGGAGTTGCTCGTATGCGGTCGTCAGCATCTGAAGCCGTTTCAGAGCCGTCATGCTCAGAGTGAGGTTCCGCTTCGTGCCGTCGAGTCGCTTAATGTCGGCCGTCATGGAGGTGATGTTCTGCTCGGTCTGGATGGCGCGCGACCGCACCGTCTCGATCTTGCGGAAGAGCTGGGCTAGTTCGGCCTGGGCGGATTGCATGCGCTCGAGGCTGGAGTCGGGCCCGTAGGCCTGGGCGACCTCGAGCTCGGAGATCTCAACGGCGAGATCATTCTTGTGGACCTGCAGCGTATCGGAGACGCGGCCAATGGTGGTGACTGTCGAGGGGTGCGCAAAGAGGTGGTTCAGGTGGTCGATGGGGTCGTAGTCGGCTGTCTTGAGGGTGAGATTGCAGTCTGGCAGGGGCCGTCAATTGGGGAGTTTACCTGCATCGAGTGATGTTTTGTCGGCGATTGAAGTCCCGTTCATGGTGGCGGAGACAATGAGCAGAGCTGGCGGGTTTGCACGGCGTTCTTGCGCTCAGCGGATTGCGGATCGTTGCAGCTGACGGAATCCCTGAAGCCAGGTTGGAAGGAGCTCCGTGTCTCGATGTCGTCACGTGTCAAGACGGGATGCAGGGATTCTGCGACAGGACCCGCCTGGCCAATCGGCAGTCATGCCGGGCGCCCTACGAGCTTCTCGAAGCCGGCTCCGGTGCTTCTTTTTTCGGATCGTCCCACCTCGAAAGTCTGGGGAAGATTGGATTCATCGAAACAACCTTAGGACGACGTCTTGCAAACAATTCTCCATCATGCATGCGCATCGTCGTTGGAATGATGCGAGACTGTGTTGTGGTCGCAGCTCAGGGGTCATTGGTGCTTTCTGTCCATGGGCCAAGTCAATTACACTCACATGGATTCAGTTCTTCTTTGCAGGGCATGATCCTGGGCGACACGGTCCTTTGTTAGAGGCGGCCGAATACAGAGAGGCACGACATTCGCGTTCGCACAGTCCACAACAATCCAATTAGGACCGTCAGGTTGACCACCACGCAACGACCCCTCACACATGATGGTCGTCACATCTCAGTATTCTTACAGACTGAATTGAGAAATGACCTTGCCAGAAGCGCGGCACACCGGATACAGGATCCAATCAATCGCAACCGGCGACTTCTTCGTGTAACATCGCGCTTACGAGTCTCAATCGAACTATCAAAAGTGATGAGGTTCTTTGGCTCCTTCTTCCGTGTAGCTGTCCACTGGTACCAGTCGGTAAAGTCGCTGCAAGGTAGTCTCTTTCCAAATACCTAGGTACGAGAACCCCAAGAAGGCAGGTGGTAACCCAGTAGGCGTCACCGAGATGGCAAGAGCATCATCGTCATGCCGTCACTACCAACAGCAATGACAGCCCAAACATATCGACTTTGCCACTTTACCGTCAAACTAACTACAAATCTCCAACTTCACCTTGCCAAGCAGCTGACACCAGAACCATCGAACTAAGGCCAGACTATTTATCCTCCACTATAGCACGATAGTACCTCATTCGCCAGCATACGAACCAGCCTGCCTCATGCAAACTAAAGACTAACACATTGCAGCGCAACAACACCACACAGCACGAATCGCAACACCTTTCTCTCCCACCCCCAACTTACTCAGTAATCAATTCCATCAGATAAGCTAACCGTCCATCAGTCCTCGTCTTGCCTGGATATCCCGACCTTTCGAGCACCATCCAAAACACCGGACCAGCGCATAATGCTCGATAGTTTGCAAGCCTGCCGTGGCAGCTGGGCACGAACCAACCATATCAGTCACCATCGGACGGCAGATGGACACCATCACGCTCTACCCGACCCTGCCACCAGTTGACTCGGACCACTGCCGATGCCCGGGACACGAACGACAAGACATCCAGGCTCACGACTCGTCAGCCGGTCGACGGCATCGCATCATTCTCACCCGATGATTCCGGCCCAGACCCATCCATCTATCTACTCGAGGTGCCTTCTGACCGTCTCTTCACGACTCGTCACAAAATAACTGCCGCCGAGTCATCCTCATCTTGCAAACATCAGTCTCTCCCAGCCGGTGACGGTCATGGCCCCGATCCGACCCTCCGATCACCAGCTTCCCGCGGGGAACGTAAGAACACAGTCAGCACCGCGGTCCCAAGTCCTGTCAATCCTCACATGTGAGCTTACAGCACATGCGCCCTCAGTCCCCGCCACCCGCCTTGATTCTTCAACAGACAAACCCACCCACCAACAACACCAACCCCTGCCCCCTGTAGCATACCCTGTCTAATACCTTCCTTCACCTATCGACCACCAACAAGCACCTGCCTAACGATTTAACCCATCTTACGTACACCAAATCAACATCCAAATAAGCATTCTTCAACAAGCACCAATGACATAATTTTACCCCTCCGTGTCATCGCATCGTATCCGTACCCCCCTCCAAAATCCGATAGCCGAGTCATGTCACCTCTCCACCTCCACTCGAGCAGCCCGCACATCGGCATCCCCACCCCGAGCACGACAACATCGGCCGCCGGCCGACCACCGCTCCCAACACACCGCATTCTTCACCTCCCCTCCTCCGACAAACCCCCAAAATCCGAGCGACGCCGTCGCAATCGCGAACAAACGCATCGCTGCCAGAAACGGCCCAAGCGGCCCGCCCGCCACGTGGGAGCACGCCCGACGCGCAACCCGAGTCATTGTCTGCCCTCCGGCCCCCGTGCTAAACGGCGTAGGCCGCCCAAACCGCGTCCCTAGCGCCGCTCGATGGCCTCGGAGGAGCAAAAGACGACCGCCTCAAAAAAAATAGCACGGCGTCGTCTCCCCAAAAGCGGGTTCTATATTGGGGCCTCAAACCCGCTCCGTCCCCTGATCCTCCCGCAGGACCGGGCGAAATGTGAGGCGGAAGAAGGCACTAACATGGAAGACTAGCCGGCCTCATTACTTGCTTTTGCTTTCGCAATCCAGTCTAAGAAGCGGATGCCAAACACACCGACATGGGAAAGGCCCAGGCATCGTCATCATCATCATCGTCGTACTCGCATGAGTCTAGAATGCTCTCCAGAGACCCGGACGGAAGGTCCTTCACCGCAACCCCCCGGATCATCTCACCTCATCTCACCTCAGGCAATGTAATCAACTCACCCATCGTTCACCGACAGCCAACCTTTTCCAGACTATCGCTCCCGTGACATGCTCCCACGTGCGCCGCACACCATCATCATCCTCTAGCCTGAGGTGACAACCCATCCAATGCGCCCCCAAAACAGCTAACACCACCACCACCATCACACCCACTCGAAATCACAAAGTGAACCACAACCCCCATTCCATCCGCAAACACATCAAATCGCATTCACATAATCAACAATAATACCCCAAAATGTAACCCCAGCAAGCGGAACAAACCTCACACCCCCCATCCTCGACCCCCCAGCCCAATCAGTCCCCCCATCCCCGATCGATATGCAATACATCCAACACCCATTCCAAAATCCCGACTGAACTGAATCACACCAAGCCAGAACAACACACACACACACCACACCCCAGGGAAAGATCAACCTGGCGTGCGCATCGGCATACCTTGTTCAGCCGTACATCACCCATCACCGTTTTTACCGCCCCCAAAGAAACACAATGCAAGGCCCTGACTCCAGTGTAAATCCATCCGCCTGCCTGCCTAACCAGATCCCGCACCAGGGAAAAAACAAGGAATCACCTCCCCTAAAATCCCCAACTGCAGGGCCGATCTACACCCAACCCACCACACCACACCACCGCACACTCGTGACAGGGCAAAAACAACCGCATTGTCCCCAAACAAACATTCACAATCCCATGCCAAACAGTGTCTCTTTCTCTGTCAGTCTTTCCAAAAAAAGATACATGCACAATCGCAATGCCAAATCCGTACATTTCACACCCACCTATCTTCCACCCCATTGGCCGCCCAGCCAAAGCACAAGAGCGAAATCAAGGTCGGCCTGCAGTGCAGTACCAACCACCCGACCCCGATTCCAAATGATCATCATCATCAGCAACCACCACCACCACCACCCCTCAATTTGTATGTCTATGTAAATCACCCACCAAATCGAACCGCTCCCGTATCCCGGAGCTTACTCCGAGCCTGCCCCCCTCTCCCCCACCGCCGTACCACCCAGGCCTCCTGCCTACAACTCTCTCTGTGCTCCAGTCCAGCCTGCCCCTCCTCTGGGCTACCTACCTACCTACCCATTGCCCCGCGGGATCTGCGTGGGTTACCTCACTTTTACCCAGCAGCACAGCACCACACACACTGGACGGACACACTGCCATTAGAACCCCACACCCAACTGTGGTGCAGTGCAGTGCAGTGCTGTGTGTTCCGCCCCAATCACCCACCACACAAAAAAAAAAATCTCACGATGGAGGGACCGCAGAGACAGGCAGTCAAAATTGTGAAACCCAAGACAGAATGTTTAACGAGAAACCGCCTCTCTCTTTCGAGGGAATATATTGAGAAAAAAGGGCGGTCTACAAAGCGCCCAACGGGACAAAAATCCAAAATAACGCCCCTTCCCCCCGCCGCAGCCAATCCCCCGCTCTCTCCCGTTCTATATTGTGAGTCATGATCAAAGACAATTGTTTCCACAAGCTTTCGACCAATTTGAAATACACACACGCACATACACAGAGAGACAGACAGACAGCAGTCAGTCAGTCAGTCAGTTCAATGATGCCATGCCCAAAACAATGTTTCCGCTTCACCGCCCCTTGTTCCAATCTTCGTGCGTCCATGCGGGATATCATCAGCCGTCCGAGATTCTTTTTTTGGTATCCTCCTCCTCCTCCTTCCGGTCCCCCTCCCCGTCCCCGCATCCTCGTAAAAAGAGAAAAAAAAAAGAAAGCGTCAGTCGTGCCACCCGGGGAAAATGCTGGGGAATCCAGAAAAACAAAACATGAAATGGACCAAAGACGATCGTGATTGGAGAAAAATGGAAACGTCAAAAGATGCAGAAGAAAAAAAAGCCCCCAAATTCGGACAGTGAACGCCAAATCGCCTCCGCCAGATGCTGCTGCTGGTTCCCTTCGTACGCCATGCAAATGCAGATTTCGTCGTCCGTAGAAGCTTCGGCCCGCCAGGCCGATGATTGCCGATGCGCATGTCCGTCGGCGGAACTGTTGCTGTTGCTGGAGAGATGCAGATGAAATACAGAGCGGGAAAAAAAAGACCGTCGTTCGTGGGCGTCATATCCAGAGTAGGATCGCCACTCTCAGATGATAACGTCTCCCCGATCAGGAGCTGTGCAGAGCCCTGAAACCAGTCGCGATGAGACTGCGGGAGCTGTCCTTGGCATCTAATGGTCCGCTCCAGTAAAAGAGCCCCTGTCGAATGCTGTCAGCGACTTTGTAACCTTTATTGCAGTTTACGGTCAGGCACATTACCCCCAAGCTCTTTGATTTGCAGAAAGCCGCCTTCATCTTTACCGTGTCGGGGTTGTCGTACGTCACGAAACCGCCGTCGGCCCCCACGCATTGAGCTGCAATGTGCTTCTTGTCCAACACCTCCTTCGTCCCGCGGCGCGGCAGCTGGTTGTAGTCGAACGTGCCGTTGTCCCCGCCAACCCCCTTGAACTTCTGTCCCGGTCCGGCGGCGTGCAGGAAGCTGCGTCCGTAGAGAGGGATGCCGAGGAGGATCTTCTGCGAGGGAAACCCCTGAGAGACGAGATACTGCACCGCCGAGGCTCCCGAGCTCTCATCCTTGCTCAGTGCGTAGAGTTGAGCGTGGTGGCCACTCCGATGCGTCCACGAGCCTGAAAAGTCGTAAGCCATCAGGTTGATGAAGTCGAGGTAGTCGGCCGTCCGTCGCAAGTCGATGTACTGAAGGACCGCCCTCCCTGCTGGCAAAGCGGCGGTGAGGAGGTAGTGGCTTTCCGGCATATGAAGGCGAACGGCTGCTATCAAGGCGAGAAAGTGGTGGCCTTGTTGGGGATCGCAAGGATACTCCCAGACGACTGGCGAGGAGTGGTGAGCTTCGCCTCCCAGGCTGCAGAAATAGGCAGAACTTACTATCGATGCCGTCCAAGCCAGATGCGTCCACCAAACCTCTCGCAGACCGAGCAAAGTTGTCTCTGTACAACGTATTCGCGGCGACCGAGGGGAAGACTGCTGCTGAACTACCGCCGCCGATGGATAAGACAACCTGCAAGTGCGGATGCTTCTGCTTTAGGTGCATGAGAGATCCTAGACCGCCTTGCACGCCATCGACTGGTGCGCGGGCATCGGCCCACTCGTCGCTGAGCTACAGTCCGCTGGTCAGCCCGGTCGTGATGCGAGCTGAATTTTGAGAGACTCACAAAGACACCGCCGTCCGGCGAAACGTTCGCAAAGGCGTAATACACGTGGTTGATACACCCGTAGTTCATCGCGCCAGGCGTATCCCCTTGGTAGATCCGTTCGTTGGGGAAGTAGACGGCGTTGGTGTACATGACGTTCGAGATGCTAGTCGTTCTGCGCGACTTGCGCGACGACGATGAGGAACTCATTCTGACTCTCGTTGCCATGAAGTGGCGCGTGATGGCGTACAATCTGAAAAGTTGGAACAGAAGAGAAGCAACTCAGAGAGTTAGTGCGAGAAGGGGATGGTGGTAAGGACAGTATATGAAGGAAAGGACTTGGACCCAAAGCTGCATGCTGGAGCAATGAGCTGGTCGGTCAGGCAGCAAGCGCGAACCTCTGTGGCCCCAAACAGCATCGAGGTTGTCCTATATATTTGGCTAGACACCACAGTGCAGCAGAGACAAGAAGATGCGACGGTGAGCGAACGTGGGTAGGGTAGCATACACTTAAGGTCTTGTCCGAGGCGGTGGAGACGACGGGTATCAAAATTACAAGAGGATCCAGGATACCATCGATGCCATGATGCATGACATAATTGGGCTGGGGGTGGAAGAGGAATCATGGGGGGGGGGGTTGCGCCTCCAAAAGATG